>PVKA01016739.1:0-14897 GCA_004027165.1 Ctenomys sociabilis | reverse complement strand
ACATTCAGAAAGAACACCTCACAGGCTGTGTTTACAGTCAGCTTTCTGTTACTATAACAAAAATATCTGAGGTAGTCAACTTTTTGTTGTTATTGTTGTATTTAGGGCAGGATCCACAGGGTCTCACTACTTAGATTGGATTTATAGTGATCCTTCTGTTTTCAGCTTCCCAAGTACTGGCATTACAGGTGCACAACACCATGCCCGGTCTCAATCGCCTGTCTCAGTACATCTTGGGGGCTGAGCCAGCATGGCAGGTCTAGGGATCCAACTCTTGGCCCCTGCATCTGCCTAAGCAGGCACTTTAATCCTGTGAGCTATTTGGCTGGCCCTGAAGTAGTCAACTTTTATCATAAAATATCTAATTATTACTACTGAAAATTCAACTATTTTTACATGAATTATTTTACAATCATTAAGGCAGAATAAAATTTAAATAGAGATGGGGTGGGGGAGGTAACTCAGCAGTCTAAGTACCTGTCTGGAAAGTGCAAGGACCCAGGTTCAATCTCTGCTACTGCATGCTGTGCTGGCTCCGGAACTCCAGCATGCCTATAGTTCCAGCATGGTGGAGGCTGAGACAAGAGGATCACTGCCAGTATGAGCTGCATAGTGAAAACCTATTTCTTAAAAGAGAAAAGGAAATGGTATGACAGACCAAGCATGATGGAGCACACCCATGGTCTCAGCACTTGGGAAACTGAGCAGCAGGACTCCTGAGAGTGGAAGGCCAGCCTGGGCTATATAATGAATTCAAGACCAGCCTGAACTACAAATCCTGACCATGCCTCGAAAGAGAACAAAAAGAAAAAACAAGGGTACAGCAGCAGAAATATACTAAACATCATAGAAAGATATTCATAAAAGTGGTAAAAATAATAAAAAGAACATAAAAATATTTAGATTAAATAGTATATTGAAACATTTAGAATACATAAAGAATTACATAATTATGTCCTAGAAATAAAAGTTACTGTTATTAAAATATTGGAAACTACATAAAATAATGTCAGTTAGAAAAAAAAAAAGATAACAATTTTATGTTTTTCAAGTACTCAAAAATAAAGATGGCTTCCCGGGCAAGCACAAGGGCCTGAGTTCAATCCCTGGTTCTGCAAAAAAAAAAAGAAGAAAAGAAAAAGAAAAAAAGATGGATTTCTACTTTCTTTTATTTTTCCCATTTCTTCAGTTCTCTTCAGTGTCTTTCCTAACAACACAACTACATTTTCATACTCGCTTCTGCATCTACTCTGATGCTACATCCACACTCCAATAGACAATCACTGCTCAGAAGAGAAGAAAAACTTTGAATAACACAATAGTGTTGTTTTATCGTTGGTATTGCACTGTGGACCTTCCCAGAGCATGTCAGAGGCTCTGGGTATCCTGGAGCCCCATCTAATGTATAAATGGCCTCAGACTAAAATGAAGTGCTATGCATGTGCCATTTATCTGTTAGAACATTTCCCAACTGAGGCATCCTCCTCAGGAACTATTGTATTTCCTCAAGTTAATCAAAGAATAGGAGCTTTATTCTTCCCATTTATGTGTCAGTTCTCCAGAGAATGGTTTATGTGACTTTCTCCACAGGTGACCCAGTATTTATTTGCATAATTCTTTCCTTTGGATTTCAAGGCATTTGAAAGGCCTGAATCCATGATAGTCATTGTCTTTATTGGGACAAAGCTGCCCCTTCAGTGGCAGGGGGATTTTCCCAGGGCATCTGTTTCCAGGGCTTCCTGAGGAGTCTCCTTTCTTGAGCACTGAGTACCTTCTGAAAGTTGTTCTGGGCTCCTATGGACACTTCCTGCCCAACACTAGACATCTCTGTCTCTATGTACACCTGCTTCCTGTAAATGGGATAAGAGGAATTGGAAATCCTCATCTGAGACTTACAACATCTTGATTTCTAGGCCCTTTAATAGGGATAATCTAAAAGCTAAACAAATGGCCAGTGAGAAAAGACCCTGTGGTTTGCTTTTGTTATTTAAGGACAGATATAATTATATGCTCAAGGTTACACTTTCAGTTTAAGTTCAGACTCATGGGGTTTACTCCTATATCTATTTCCCTTTTCTCCAACAAATATATTCTGCTTCCCAGTGCATCCATATGCACAAGTACCCAAATGATAGTTTTACATTATCACCAACAATGACTCTCGAAAACTATGAAGATTTTTTTTTAACTAAGCGTATGATCTCCTAGATATCTAGGTTGAAATTGCTTTACTGTGAATCCATATCAAATAGTTCATCTCTTTGTGCTGTCACAAACTCAGTAAGTGGATTTTCTCAACTTATATGTTGCTTTCAGTTTTTAGAAACTGACATATCTATTTGGCTTTAAATTGTACAAACTGTATTTTTAGAACAAGATACCCAAAATATCAGAGTGCAAAGCACAGAATACCATTTCCACAAAAATTGTACTCTTTTAAAATTGAGATAAATAAAAAGTCGATTAAAAACCTAGAGATAGTACTGAATAAATTTTTCAAAGTAAAACATGTTCAGTGTCTGAAAATGAGCAAAATATACAACAGTTCATTCAGAAAGCACCACCTGGGCCTCTAAAGATAAATAAGCATGGCCAGGTGGGTTGAATTTGCCTGAAAGCCCAGTCCTTGTTCTTCAGAACCCTGAGGCAGGAGGATCAAAAGAAGGGTGGGTGCTGTAGCAATTCTACCCTTCCCTGGCTACACAGCAAAGTTGAATGGAAACCACTGCTCTTGCTGCCCTCAGAAGGAAATCCCCAACTTGAAAAATAACAGTCACCAGTGAGGGATGAGGGAGTAACTTTACAGAGGTTGCAATACTCGTCAAGGCAAAAAACAGACCAGACAAAATTTACCAAAGACATTTGCAAAATGAGACAGGCATGGTGAACGCTGATAAACTCGCACTTATTCCAAAGGTTTGGAAAGCTATGCACACACTAAAGAGAAAACCAGAGCTACATTTACTGATCCTGGTTACACACAAAGCCTTGCACAAAAGGAAGTGCACATGAGCACAGATGTGTAAACTGCTCAAGTAGAAAGGTACACCTCACCCACTCAGGTCTTCTGAACACCAGGCAGAAGCCTTAGTAGTAGTTGCAAGTGTTAGGCACAACCTCTGATTCTTCACTGCCTGCCTCCTGCTAATCTTCACTGATTCAGGCTTGGCTCTGAAGATAAGTATCTATTACTTTCTGATCATCAATCTGACAGGATTCCAAAATCCATCAAAACTTCCAACTACAGAATAATGTCATCAGTACAGATTCAGATCTGTAGGGTATCTCAGTCCAGATATATGCAACTTACCTTTAACAAAAATGAATTTAGAGGGAAACTGGTAGCATTGAAGATCATTTTTAAGAATATAACATCATGAACTTTTGGTCCTCTATACTCAACTCATATCAAAGCACACAAGAGCTTTTTACAACTTGACTAATCATCCTTAAGAACCAGAATTTTGCTCCTTTGGATTATATGTTCATCTATGAGGCACTCTGACCTTTGACTTTTGAGTTTTTTTCATTAATTTTATTGAGAAACAAATAGCAATGACATAGTTTCAATAATTAATGCATTGTGTATTGTTGTCTTCATAGTGGCTATTCATATTACAAGATGCAGACATGATATCCTGTCAAAACGCTATTCGTACAAATCTTTCTTCTCATTGAATTAACAGAAAGTAGCTATGTATCTATCCTATTTTGAATATACAGATAAATAAATGGTCCTTCATTTGTGCCCCCATTTTTGTTTAGTTTTGTCAGAGATGAGTATTCCATTGCCATTTAAATATTGTAGGTTTGTGAATTTAGAAAAATAACCCAGAATAGTCCAGTAGTCCATAATACTAGTGGATAACCCATATGACTGGCAGTGTCAGAAGTTGTTGACTTGAGCCTCTTACAGCTCAGCATATTAATATGGCTTTACTTTTAACACCTCATTTTTATATTTCTCTGCTGGATGGCTAAAATCAAGATAAAGCAAGACCTATATAGCAAGAAATATAGCAGGATGTTACAGGACAGGTTCTCCTATGTCCTGAGTCCTTGCTGCCCTTGAAAGGTTAGGGCCAAAATGTTGGCTGTTCTTGAAGTCTTTCTTTTTCTCTAATTTTTGGTCTACAAACTTAAGCTGTCAACCCTCCAGGAGAGAAGCTTAGTGATATTATTACCCTATACCATATGCAGTTGAGCTTAACCTCACCATCTGAATATCAAATATCTTAGATATAACATGAAACAAGTATTTTCCATCAAGTATTGATCTGTTAAACTTTAAATCACAATAGAATGTGAAGAAAAAAATAAATAAAAATAAAAGAATAAATTTTAAAATAGGAACAAACAATTATGTATTTTTATACAGAAATTTAGATATCTAACCATATACAGCATTGTAGCAGGACAGTCCTATGACATTTTTTTTCTCCTTTCTTCTCTCTTGTTTTCATTTATTACTTTTTTAAAAAAATAAACATTTTCTTGAGAGATAGTATGGCAGTAATTGCTATGACATGACAAGAAGTACATATTTACAAGACCAGAATAACAGACATTCCAAGCATAAGCCTAGTATTACACACTGCTATCTTCAGTGTAGTTGCTTAGTTCACAGGTATCAATATATATACTTAGTCAGGGTGAGAATTCTACCAACTGATTGCTAGTTTCAAAAACCTACTGAAGATTCTCAGGATCATTTTCTTAACCACCTTGTGCATATGGTTTTTGCCCTTGTCATGTTTCCAAGCTTTTCTCCTTGCCCTCTCTTCGTGGTTTAGGCCTTAAGTTCTCACTTTCCTTTTAATTTTGTTCCACCTTTCTATTTTTATTTTTTCGTTTGGGTTCATATACTAGGGAGGCTATATGATATTTGTGCATGTGGGTCTTTTTATTTCACTTACGTGTATATCTTCAAGTGGCCATCCACTTGAATATAAAGAATTTGAACTTATCATTCTTTATAGCTGAGCAATACTCCATTGTATAAAAATACCACATCTTTTACATCCATTCCTCAGGTAATTGGCATCTTGGTTGTTTCCAAGATTTGGCCATCACAAATTATGCTGCTCTAAACATAGGAACACACATATCGCTATGATATAATATTTTTGGTTTCTCGGAAAATTTCCATCAGGGGGATTTTGAATCCCCCCTATGTTGAATGGCATTTCCAGTTAAAGTTTTTTAAGGAGTCTTCACACAGATTTCCATAATGGTTCCACCATTCTACATTCCCACCAGCTGTCACTCTGGGCTTTTGAGTCCCTATCACTCTCACTTTGGGAGTGTTGACTAAGAAGTTGGGGTCTTCATGTGTTTGTTTATAGTAAAAGTCTATGGTGCAAGGATACATAGTTCTGACTTTGGTGGGTTCTTCTGCCAGGCAGCCCAACCAACAGCTCACTGTATAGAGAATTCCATGTCCTTAACTTGGCATAGGTACACATTGCCTTGGAAAACATAGTATTCAGTTGGTCATGGACTACAGCAGAGATACCCAGTACTACTGTCGGAACCAACAAATACTAACACTAAACTCACAATAGTGATATGTTACTGAAGTTCTCTCAGTTTCCTGTGGGGAGAATAGAATGGCAAGCATTGATATTACTGCCAAAATTTCACGTTTTATACATAACAATAGTTTCAGTAGAAACTAAGCTGAACATACATGCTCAAGACAGAGTCATCTCTACATCTGTAGTTCCCCAAAGGTTGAGATGTTTAGAAACCTCTTCTGTTGCCTGTTATAGTCACGTGAAGTCTCCAGATGATGAGTATCAGCCAGAATGGTCTGGCCATTGTCCTGGGTATGGTTCTCTTTGGGATTTTCTACAGTGCTGTTGCAAAAGACAAAAGATTATTTGATCTTCCACACAAACTCTTCTATGGAAACTTAGCATCCAAATTTACCTCAAAACTAAGGTGGATAAGTGTTTTACTAGACTTGAAGCTGAATAGCTTTGATGCACAGACAAGAGCTGAGGATGAACTGTTAAGTAAAGCAGGCTCACACACATGGTCCTTCCATTGCCCACATACCATATAAAGAATGGGCCTTGGTCTGAGAACATTTTCTTACCAGGAGATGAAGAGCTCACAGCTGATGCTGGGTTTCTTTGCTCTATTTCTGCATGTGCATCAGTGGCCCTCAAGCATCTTTCAGGGACTCAGAGTCAAAAGGGGAGAAACTGAAGCTCTTCTGCTGCAGGATGGGTAGTGTTTTTGCAGCTCATCTGCTCTCCACTAGTTGCCAGGCAGGCTTGCTGACCGTGATGCCTGAGACTGCTGTGAAGCTGATCTTGTTCTGTCTCATCTGTATAGAAATAAAGCATTGGCTTTTTCTCGTTGTTTTCTGGGCTGTGTTTTCATTAGCAATGATAATACAAAAATGAAGCAGGCAGAAGTGTTTGGATTTCTGTGGGTGCTTTGCATAGTAATAATCAGTTGGATTCCTCCTATGGCATTGGTATCTACTGTGTTGTGTTCTGCTTAACAGAGACCATCAAAATGATCAACCATAGAAACTTTCTGGGATCATATGATCTTCATGTAGAAGGTCACTGTTAACAAATACATCTAATATATTTCATTCATGAATACTTTATTTGTGATTCCTGAGCTTATTCATCTGGTCAGCTTCAACATACATCTAAATGTAGCTATAATGAATTACACATAACTCTTACTAAAATGGATTAAAATTAAACATATTCTGCTTGCTTTGAAAGTAATTTGATATGTTTTAGGAATCATGATTGCTCTCCATTTGAGGACAATTTGTAACCCATTTTTCCTGACATCATAAAGTGTAACTGATTCCCTTTCCCAAAATAATTTCTCTTCTGTCTTTAAATATAAAATCTGTGCACTAAAACATCCACATACTTTATTTTGAGGCAAAATAAATGCTAGTGTTTTGGAAATACTTTTTTAAATGTATTTGGTGCAGGATCTACAGGGTCTTACTACACAGATCAAATGCATAGTGATCCTCCTGTTTTCAGCCTCCCACGAGCTGGGATTACAGGTGCACACCACCATCCCACCTTAATCAGTCTCAGTGTGCCCCCGGGGTCGGGGCTGGCATTGCACGATGAAGATCGAACCCCAGTCCCTGTGTCTGCCTAAGCATGCCCTTTAATCTGCTGAGCTATCTTGCCAGCCCCGGAGATACTTTTGTGAGAGATATAACTTGAAAATAATGTTTAGATCTTTTAATATGTTCAGTTCATACTGAATTTAGGTAAATTCTTTGAAACTGGTTTGACTACATCTACTGATATGGTGTGATCTAGCCACACAACTAAATCTGAAGAAAAAGCTATGTGGAAATTAACTTTTGAATTCCAAGAGACATGATCCAGGGGCTGCAGCTTCTATACACAAGAGGCTATAACAAACCATATATATGAAAAACAGCTCCAAGAACTGCTTAGCAAATGAGGCAAAGTACTTCAGTATACTCCATACCACCACTCCCCTATATGGAATCATAATCCATAAAAGCACTTGAAGGTTGGTTAGAAACATTGAAAGAAAGACGTGGAAGAAGACTATTGGTAGAGATACCAGCTATCAACCTGGATACCAGGAGTTCTAAGGTTGCTGTGAGCAGCAGTGTAGATGGTAAATATTGGAAAATTGACACACCCATTAAAGAAGAAAACATAAAGCAGGTGTTGCTGATAACTTACACTAAAAACCTGGTTTGTGGGCACAGATGAGGCATATATTTGGTGTGGCTAAGTTTCTACTAGTGTAGATGAGCACACTGGGGTCACTGATTTTCAGTACAGATACAAACATGTTATATGCCTCAAACATGTTATATTTTGCAGTAATGGATGATGAGGCCGAGTGGCACATGTTTCAAAACAAATCTTTTATAACCACTTTGTTGAGATTTAATTCATGTGTTAAAAAGTTATACATTATATATATATATATATATATATATATATATATATAATATGTATCAATGAGTTAAGATAAATACACACCTATGAAAACATCCCTATCACCAACACCACATAGACATATATCCATTGCCTACTAAAACTTTACCCCTCTTTCTTTATTTTCATTGTAGTAGTATGTATGTGTGTACTAAAGCCAAATAAGACATACCCTCTTAGAAAATGTTCATTGTCCAAGACAGTCTTGTAAATTATAGCTACTATAGTGTACTTCAGGAATCCAGAATTTTTTGTCCCACATCAGTGATGATTGGTACCCTTCGACTACATCATCTCCCCATGTCTGCCTCCCTCTAGGACCCTCAGCACCACAGTTCTCCTGTCTGCATCTAAGAACTCATCTCCATTGAACCTGCCAAAGCTCTACACTTACGCAAATTCTGCAGTGACTTTCCATTTCTGTGAAGTGATCTGTCAGGGACTTGAGTGTCCTGACTCCAACTCACCAGCCTCAGTGCTCATGTTCTGTGGTTTTTATCCAGTCTAGTTATAATTCTCATGGTCTGCAGCATGGAATGCTCCTCTCCAGATATTCATGGCTTGCTTCTTCTTCTTAATTTAGCTCTCAAATGCTACCTTCCTTTATATGATATGACTGTTCACAATCTTCATAACAATAGCCCTGTTTCTCTCTTATCTCTTCTCCTTAATTAATGGGTTCTTAATTATAGGACACATCGTGTGTGACCTATAAGGGTCCTACAGTATATATATACATATATATACTGTCTCTCCAGTTCCTCTGTTATTAATCTGAGCTCTATAAAGATGGAATATTGCATGCTAGTATCTCTGTTTTATTGTATTACTTATGACAGCATCATCACATTGTAAGTGCCGTGGTTGGGATTTTGAACGTCTCTCAGAAACTTGCGCATGAAAGGACTGAAACTCAGTTTGGCCCTATAGGGTGTTGATACAACCTTTAAGAGGGAGGGCTTAGAGGGAGGTGTTAGCTCACTGGGGGCTTCCACCTGAAGGATCATGGTCTCACTTCTTGTTCGCCTCTCTCCTCTCTGCCCTATCTCCTTTCCTTTCCCCTTTCTTCTCCCCTCCCCTTCTTCCTCTTTTCTCTCTCTCTATCTTTCTCTTCCTCTTTTTCTCTGTCTCTCCTTCTCCCTCTCTCTCCTTCCTAGATGCCATATAAATTTTCTTACACATTTTTGCATTGTACAATGTGTGCACCTTGGCATAGGCCCAAAGCAAAAAGTCCAATTAACCATGAACTGGAAACTTCAAAATTGTGAGGTGAAATAGATCTTTGTTTTTTTTTTTCATTTGTTTGTTTTTCTTTTTGTTTTTTGAGTTGTCCCAAGTACTTTCTTACACTACTGGAAAATCTACATAATAGGTTTCAAGAATTTTGTTGATCTGGGTCGGGTAGATAGTATAATAAGCACTTGCCTGGCAAGCACAAGGTCATGAATTCAATCCCTGATATTGCATTGATTGAAAAAAAATTGTTGATCAAACATGATACTATTCAAAGCAATAACCTTGAAGGAATATTACAAAATATAGCTACTGGTTACATGACAATCGCTTCCTTGTTTCTAAAAGAAGAAAATTATAGTAACCACTGAAGATTCTTATAAACTTACATGAGTTAACATGTATAAAGTATATAGAATTTTGTCTGTATTACAGAGGAGCCACTTCAACAATTTTTAGTATTAGTCAGCCTTAATTATAATTATAAAAGAGGTACTTCTCTTATTTGCCTTAGCAATTGAATTGGTACTCAATACTTATTTCATGACCATATTTACATAATTTATGTAATTAATGAAAGGAACAGTGATTTGTATTATATGTTTTTAGTGGTGTACACAGTGGATCAGAAGCAGAAAAGAGGGTTGCAGTGCAAGATTACTTCTACAAGAGACGTTGGTGGCTGGGTTTCAGGAAGAGTGAGGGCACTATCTAAAGTTTTGGTCTTGATAAATGAATAAATTCAGAGTCATGTGCAGAAGAATGTGAGGATGAAAAACTGGTTCATAGGAAAGGATGATGGATTGTTTTTCTTCTCTTGAGAGCAAAGCTTAGTTTTCAAACATCAATGAGTATTTTCTGTGGTTAACTCCAAGAAGCACAACTGTGCCTTAAGCAGGCCTCACCCTTTGAACCCAGCTTCAGAGCACACACTGCCTGCTAAACTTCGCTCATTTGCAGGTGACATACTTGAAAGCCCACATCCCTTTTTCTGTTTACACTGCTCTGCAAACTGACACCATCCACATCCCCAGGTTGCTCCAGCTGTAAGGTGGGAGATTCAGTTGTTTTATGGGGCCATGGATTATCAATGGGTACTGATACCATGCCCTTCTGAAATTTTATTTTTTATTATTAATTTTATTGAGAAAGAAATATCAATTGGACAGCTTCAAAACAGGTTACTAGGACAGTTAAAATAATTAATACATTGCATATACTAGTCTTCATAGTAGTTATTCAGAGGATAAGATGCAGAAATGATATCTTATCTAAACACTATTAGTACAAATCTCATTGAGCTAAGAGAAAGTAGCTGTATATCTATCCTAATTATCTTGCCTATACAGACAAATATTTTATCACCACAAAATGGTCCTTAATTTATATCCCCTTTTTTTTGTTTATTTTTGTCCAAGATGGGTATTCCATTGTCATTCAAATATTATAGGTGCTTGAATTAAGCAAAGTAATCCAATACAGACCAATAGCCCATAATAGTAGCAGGTTACTCACAGGACTGACAATGTCAGAAGTTGTTGACTTGAGCCTTTTACAACTCAGCATATAACTATGGTTTTACCTTTTATATCTTGTATTTATACTTTTCTGCTGGATGGTTAACACTAAGATAAAGCAAGACCTACATAACCAAAAATGTAACTTTTTTATCTGATATGGTCAGTCAAATCCCTGCAAGATTTACCCTGAAACTCTGTATAGCAGTTTGTAGATCCTTTGTCAGTGTCAGCCGTGTGGATGAGTCAAGGCCATTGCATGACCAGTTTGCTCTCTGTGAAAGTCTGAGAGAATGTTTTCTCTCTAGGTGACTCTGCTTAGGAATAAATTGTCAATCATTTTCCTCTGTGGCCCCATAATCTCCTTGATCAGAAAATTTGGGAAACCACTGAGTTACAGTGCAGGTTCTCTTATGTCCTCATTCCTCATTGACCTTGAAGGGCTAGGGCCAAAATGTTGGCTGTCCTTGCAGCCCTTCTTTTACTCTAATTTTTTGGTTTACAATTTTAATTTGTTAACCCTCCAGAAGAGAAGCTTAATGATATTTTTACCCTATAACATAGGCAGTTGAGCTTAAGATCACTATCTATCTGAATATCAAACATCTTAGACAAAACATGGAACAGGTATTTTGCATCAGTAATTGGTATGCTGAAATGTAAATCCCTACAGAATTTGAAGAAAGCTGAAAAATAAAAAATATTAAAAAAGATAAACAATTACAAATTCTTACACAGAAATTTAGAAATCTAACCATATACAACACTGTAACAGGACAGTCTTATGACATTTTTCTCTTGTGACTTGTTTTCCTTTATTACCTTTTTTCTATTTTTAAACAAATTTTACATTAGAGAGAGAACAAAAGAAATTGGTATGACATTAGAAGCAGTGCAATTTTAGGAGGATTCTTTTTTTTTTTTTTTTTGGAACTGGGGTTTGAACTCAGGCCCTTGCGCTTGCTAGGGAAGCACTTATTCTACTGAGCCATCTCCCCAGCCAGAAGCAATGTAATTTTAGAATACTAGAATGACAAACATTCGAATCATGGTCCTACTATTTCACTTTGCTATCCTAAGCACAGTTGTTTAGTTTATAGGCATCAGAATAAATAGTTACTTAGGGTAAGAATCCTACCAATTAATCATTAGGTTGAAAAACATGATGAAGATTCTCAGGATCATTGCCTTAACCATCTTGTGTATATAAAGGTATGGTTTTTGCCCCATGCTTTGTTTCCTAGCTTTGTTCCTTGCCCTCTCTTAGTTGTTTAATTCTTAAATTTTTGCTTTCCATTTAGTTGTGTTATAACTTTTAAATTTATTTCTTGTTTTGAGTTCTTACACTAGGGAGACTGTATTATACATCTTCGTGTGTGTCTGGTTCATTTCACTTGTGAGTATATCTTCAACTGGCATCCACTTATATATGAAGTCTTCGAATTTATCATTCTCTTTAGCTGAGTTATTCTCCATTGTATAAAAACACCACAACTTTTTCATCTATTTCTCAGGTGAAGGCATTTTGGTTCTTTTTTCCAGGATTTGGCTATCACAAAATCTGCTGCTATAAACATAGATGCATATAAATCGCTATGATATGATGTTTTCTGTTCCTCCAGGAAAATTCCCATAGGACAATAGCTGGTTTAAATGGGATTGCCAGTCCTAGTTTTTTAAGGAGTCTCCACACTGATTTCCATAATGGTTGCACCAGTTTACATACCCACTAGCAGTGGAGAAGGGTTGCTTTTTTTCCACGTGCTCCCCAACATTTATTGTTGGCTGATCTCTTTATGATAGCCATTCTGTCTGGAGTGAGATGGTATCTCAGTGATGTTTTAATTTATATTTCACGAATGGCTAGTGATGTGGAGCATTTTTTCATATATTTATTCGATTCTATAATTTCATCCTCTGAGAATTGTGTGTTCATCTAGGATGTCTATTTCTGTATTGGGTCTTTAAATTTTGGGGCCTTAACGTTTTTTATTTCTTTTTTTTGAGTTCTAAGTATGGTGTTTACTATGTAATGAATTGGGGTGTCTGGTACAATACAAATATTTTTCCTTCAATTTCTACATCATTTGTGTTCAAAGAATGTTTAGTTGCATTGATAAAGAAAATCACCCCAAGTTTTCTTTCAGTGAAAGACACAGTGAGAGGAATGGAAAAGGAATGAAAAAAGATTTAAGATATTTTGGTACATGTACCGACTTTCCACAGACAATGTGATAATTACATGTGGCAAATATGTACTCTTTAAAAATGTGCCTTAACTTATATTTGAAAATTTGTACTTAGGTGGTATTTTGAGAATTATGCAAAAACAGTCATTCTTTAAATATTTTTGAAATTTTAGTTTATTTTATTGAGAGACAAATATCAATGAGACTGTTTCAAAGCTGATTAATAGGACAATTTCAATAATTAATACTTTCTACATTGTTATCTTTCTAGTAGTTATCTATAGTACAAGAGGCAGAAAGCGTCTCCTGTCCAAACAGTGTTAGTACAAATCTTTCTTCTCATAGAATTAAGTGAAAGTAGCTGCATATCTATCCTAACTACTTTGTGTATACAAATATAAAATGGTCCTTCCTTTGTTTCACCTTTTTTTAATTAGTCCTGGCAGAGATGAGTACTCTATTGGCATTCAATTATAATAGGTGCTTGAATTCATCCAAACACTCCAACACAGTCCAACAGTCCATGATAGTAATTACAGCTCAGCACATTAACATGGCTTTACTTTTTACACCTTGTTTTTTATACTTTTCTGCTGGATGGTTAAGTCCAAGATAAAGCAATACCTATATAACAAAAAATGTAACTTTTGCATCTGATAAAGTCAGTCAACTCTGCTCAGGATTTATCCTGAAACCGTGTACTGTTCTTTGTAGATCACTGTCAGTGTCAGCCATGTGAGTGAATCACGGCCATTGTTTGACCAATTTGCTCTCTATGAAAGCCTGAGAGAAAGTTTTCTCTCCATGTGACTCTCCTTAGGTACACAATAGATCATGGATCACATTCCTCTATGGCTTCATAATCTCCCTGATCAGAAAATTTGGGGCACAAGTTAGTTACAGGATGTTACAGTACAGGTTCTCCTATGTCCGGAGTCTTACTGACCTTGAAAGGCTAGGGCCAAAATGTTAGCTGACCTTGTAACCCCTGATTTTCTCCCATTAATGATCTGAAAATTTAGGTTGCTACTCCTCCAGAAGAAAAGCTGATTATTACCCTGCAACATATACAGTTCGCTTTACTCTCACTATCTAAATATCAAACATCTTAGGCATAATGTGGATCAGGTATTTTCCATGAAGTATTAATGTATTGAACTTTACGTTGTTGCAGAATATAAGGGAAAAAAATTTAAAGATACGAATAAACACATATTTTTACACAGAAATTTAGAAATCTAATCACATACAGCATTGTAGCAGGACAGTCCTGTGACAATTTTTCTTTTCTTTTTTTATTTAATATGCATAAAAATAATAAATAAAATAAAACAAATTCTACTTCTGAGACAGTATGCTAATAATTGGTATGTTATGACAGAAACTATGTATTTAGCAGACCAGAATGACAGACATTCAAATAATGACCCTTCTGTTTCACATTGCTATCTTCGGTGCAGTTGCTTGGTTCATAGGTACTAGCATATATAGATAGTCAGATTGAGAATTCTGCCATTTAACAGCTACTTGCAAAAACCTGCTGATGTTTCTCGGGACTATTGTCTTGCCCATCTTCTGCATACAAATGCATGGTTTTGTCCCTGGCATGTTTCCCAGCTTTTCTTCTTTCCCTCTCCTCATTGCCCAATCCTAAACTTCTCACTTTCCTTTTACTTGTGTTATACCATTCTATTTGTAACTCTTCTTTTGAGTACTAGACTAGAGAGACTATATGATATTTACCTATGTAGGTCTGGTTTATTTCACGTAGAAGTATACCTTCAAGATTCAATAATTATTTACCTAGTGGATGA
Source organism: Ctenomys sociabilis (assembly GCA_004027165.1). Lineage (NCBI taxonomy): Eukaryota > Metazoa > Chordata > Mammalia > Rodentia > Ctenomyidae > Ctenomys > Ctenomys sociabilis. The sequence goes on along the minus strand of PVKA01016739.1, from coordinate 168 downwards.
CCATAGCACTAAAAGCCGACATAATATCCTGTCCAACCACCATTAGTGCAGATCTTGCCTCTCATAGAATTATGTAGAAGCACAGCGTTATCTATCCCAACTGTACTGTCTATACACACACATCTTGATTTTTTCTTTCTACAACCCTTCCTTTGTCTACACCTGTCA
>PVKA01016738.1:0-47286 GCA_004027165.1 Ctenomys sociabilis | reverse complement strand
TAAATCAATGTTGAGAAAAATATTAATCCTATTATAGGCTTCCTCATTGCTGAAATAAAAGAGTTTTGGGGCCTGATAATTTTACTATGGCATATTGGATGAACTGCTTGTATTTCATAATATTTTTAAACTCATTATTAACTTTACTGAAAATCAATAATTATATAGCAAATTAAAAATTGTAGACAAATATTGAAATTAAAAGATATAAGATGTAAATAAAGTGAATTTTAGAAAAATATTTCTGAAATGAATACATAACATAACATTAATAATAGATTGCACTTTGTAAAAGATTTACAAACTTAAACGAATATAATAATAAAAATAGTCTAAGATAAACATGAAGAAAAGTTTACAGATCAGTCATATAATAGTTCACTCTGTACCAAAAATCAAGAAACTTATATTTATATAATTAGAATCCTCATAGTAGAGTGGGGTGGGCAATAAATAAACATTTAAAATTTCTGAGTTTAGTTAAAATTATAGCACCACATTTCCAAGAAAAATGAATCTTTTGCACAAGAGATATGAATAGAATCATACCAAGATACACAAAAATGAAATTGTCCAAAACTAATTGTAAAGAAAAATTCATTAAAGCATATACATAGAAAAAATATTATCTATGGAAGAACAAAATGAGTTGAAAATGAATACTTAAATCTGTAGGTTGCAGTTTATATATGATGAAAAAAAATTTAAAAATTAAAGGATAGACATAGGATTACATATAATTAGACTGATAAAAACACCAGTTGGAATTAGTCAGCAATTAAGTGGGTAGGAGCGGAACTGAATGGACCATAGACAGAAGAATGGAGCATAAAAATATATGACAGTGAGGACACTTATAGGAGTGCACATGATGTTTTTTGGTTGAAGTAGGGAGTGTATGTCAGAGCATGAGCATCATGAGAGATGCAACTAAAGAGTCTAGATCATGAAAAGCTCTATGTAGGATAGTAGGAAGTTGGATTTTATCCTGAAAACCAGAAGGAAATACTGAAGAACTTAACTAGAGGAGTCATGTAATCAAATTTGCGGTGTACAGAGATAGCCATTTGAAAATGTTGGAGGATGGCAGATATACTTAGCTTCTCAATTGGAAACAGATGGCAAGGTGCAGGATGGAGGTTAAGAAGGAACGATGTAAAATAGCTTTAGTGTTCCAGATTTGTGCAATGGGGTGATGAATGTGATTCATTAACATAGAGAACGTAGGTGAGTTTGAACTATGTAGAAAAGAACCAACGGAAAGTGCTAAGGTAGATACATCTTTTGCTAAGCAAATGTAGGCTAGGGGTAGTGACCACTTACTGATATTTTGCTTAAATGAGTCAGACACTGTGCTAAATACTTTGCATATCATCTTATTTACTACTTATGAATTACTACTTTTCCCATTTTTATAGGGTAGGAAACCAAGATCCAAGATTTCAGTTAATAGTAAAGTCACTTGTTGACTTTGAAGCCATATTGGACCCATAAAGAGGTGAATATTATCTCCTACAGAAAATGTATAGAGTCCAAAAAGCACATAATTAAGGGTGACTGTTGTGTGAAATGAGAGTGAATTAAAGATGGACTTTTGGAGGAACTATCCTCACACAGGGAAAAGACAAGAGACAAAGAGCTGGTTAGTCAATCCCATTCACAAAGGCTTACCCAGAATCAATAAAGGTCTCACATCTTAATGTTATCACATTGTTGTTAAGATGTTCTTCATTATTTTAAAGAGAAAAAAATGTCAAAACATTTTTGACAATAGGTTAACAGTGATTAGTATACTGCGTATTATTAGCTTTATTTACTCAGAATACAAAATATCAACATTTAATTGTCCAAACAATATTAGCACAAGCTTTCCTTTTCAATGAACTAAGAGAAATTAGTAGTGTAACTATATTTTCTAAAAATATATATATATTAATCATGTATTTATTTGGTACAGTGTCTCACTATGCAGCTCAGACTCATAGTGATCCTCCTGTCTCAGCCACCCCTGCACTGGGATTACAGGTGTGTGCCACCATGCCCAGTATCAGTAGCTGGCACAATGTGCCCAGGGTTGTGGAGCCAGCATAGCATGCGATATTGGGGGTCAAACCTCGGTCCTTGCGCTTGCCAGGCATGCACTTAGACTTGCCAAGCTATCTCCCCAGCCCCAGTATAATAGTATAACTATCGTAACAATATTATATTACATATATAATTTCTTTTTCCATTCTCCATTTTTTTCTCCATTCCCCCATCATAATTTTTTATTCCCTTTGAGCTTTCTTCCAATTTTACAATATATGTTGTACATTTTGGATCCTTTTACTCTTTCAGCTTTTTACACTAGGGAGATAATATGTTTGTACATGTTCTATTTTACTTCACTTATGAGTGTGATCTCAAGTTGCATCTATTTACCTGTAAAAGTCCTCATTTTATCCTTATTTATGGCTAAGTACTCCACTGCATAAAAACACCAGGTATTTATTTTTCTTGATATGCACTTGGGTTGTTTCCAGTATCTTGCTGTTGCAAATCATGCATTGTGTTATGATGTTTTTAATTCTTCTGGGAAGATATCCACCAGAGGAAACCTGGGTCAAATGGGACCTCCAATCCTAGTTTTTATTTTTTAATGTATTTAGCACAGGGTCTCACTATACAGATAGGACTTATACTGATCCTCCTATTTTTCAGCCTCCCAAGTGCTGGGATCCCAGGCACATACCACAATGCCCAGTCTCAATCGACGATGGCTCAGTATGCCCCTGGGGCACGGGGCCAGCACAGCAGGCCAGAGATCGAATCCCTGGCCCCTGTGTCTGCCTAAGCAGGTGCTTTAATCTACTGAGCTCTACACTGATTGCCACAGTGGTTGCATTAGTCTACATGCCCATCAACAGTGAAGAGGGGTTCATTTTCCCCCACAACCCCTCCATCATTTGTTATTGCTTGATTTCTTGATAATAGCCATTCTAAGGGTGAGATGAAATTTCAGTATTGTTTTAATTTGCAGCTGTTGAATATCCATGGATATTGAACTTTTTTCATATATTTACTTGCTCTTTGTATTTCTTCATCTGAGAAGTACGTATTCATCTCCAATGTCCATTTTGGATTGGGTCTTTAAATTTGGGAGTTGTGATATTTTTGTTTTTGATAGTATTCCTTTGTCTGAGGAACAGCTGGAAACACTTTTCCTACATGATGAATTGTCTCTTCATTCTGACAGTGGTTTCTTTTGCTGTGCAAACGTTTTTAATGGGATGAAATCCCAGTTGTAGATTCTTTGTGATAGATTGGCATGTGCAGAGCCAGTTTTCCTAGCATCACTTATTAAAGAGACTACCAGGGATGGGGAAATGGCTCAGTGGAATAAGTGCTTCTTTGGCAAGCACAAGGGCCCTGAGTTCAATCCCCAGTTCTGCAAATAAGTAAATAAACTACCTTTCTTCCAATGGATATGTTTGGTACCTTTGTCAAAGACGTGGTGGTTGAGTATGCCTAGAGTTGTTTCTGTATTTTCAAATATTTTTCACAGATCTTTGGAGCCTGGGTTTTTCTTTTGATAGGCTTTTAATTACATTGTCAATTTCATTTATTGATATCGATTTATTTAGAATTTTTATATCTTCTCGATTAAGCTTTGATCAATATATATATATATATATATATATATATATATATATATATATATATATATATATAGGAATCTGTCCATTTCTTCTGCATTGCCCATCTTATTAGAATACAAGTTTTCAAAGTAGACACAGATGATCTGGATTTTTGCAGGGTCAGTTGTGATTTCACCCTTTTCATTCCTAATTGTGTGGATTTGAGTCTTTTCTTTCCTTTTTTTGATATAGTTGGATAAGGGTTTGTCATTCTACTTAATTTTTCAAAGAACTAACTCTTTGATTCATTGATTCTTTTTTTTACTGCTTTTTCAAAAGTATTTAGTACAGGGTCTCACTACACAGATCAGACTCATAATGATTCTCCTGTTTTTAGCCTCCCAAGCACTGGGGTTAGAGGTTCGTGCCACCATGCCCAGTCTCAGTCACTGTCTCAGTGCACCCCGGGAGTGGGGCTGGCATGATTCCTTGTATTATTTTTTGTGTTTTGTTTTGTTTCCAGTGCATTAGTTTCTACTCTGATCTTTATAATTTACTCCCTGATATGAGATTTTGGCTTATTTTTTCTTCTTTTCTGGAAGTTTAAGGTTCACCATTATATTGGTTATTTGTTCTTACTCTTTTCCTGATATGAGTATTTATTGCTACAAATTTCCCTCTTAGAACTGCTTTCATTTTGCCCATATTTTCTGGTATGTTGTCATTATTTAATTGTAGAAACTAATTTCTTCTTCAATGTCTTTTGTGACTCATTGATTGTTCAAGAAGGTGCTATTTATATGGTTAAGTTTTAGCATATGAATTTTTGCACAAGTTATTTTGACATCTAGGGTGGAGACATACTTAGGATGAAATCAGATGGGTATTACACCACAGAGTCTAAGCAAAAAAGGAATTGCAGGAAGTGGTAACTTTTAGTCAGATATCCTGGGGAGATCAGGAGAAGTAAAAGTAGAAAGTTAGTTTACTTAAGCAATTAAGAGCAATTAAGAAAGCAGAATGACCTATGTGAGATCAACTTTTGTGGAGTAGGTGGTCAGAAGATCTGTTGCAACAGGTTACAAGGTAACCTGTGGTTAAAGGAGTGGCATAGAAAGGGAAGTAGTCAATAGAGACAGTTTTATTTTTTCCCTTCAAAAACTTGCCTCAGAAAGAAAGAAGTAACTGGAGGGAACATACAGTGAGAGAAGGGCACTTATGTGTTATTTGGAAGAGACAAGAATATTTTTCTGCTCATGTGAAGGGGTCATTAGGAAAAAAAAGAGTCAATATATGATAGGGAAGAGAGGATAAATTAGAGCAAGATTCTGGAGGACAGATGGCAAGATTAGCATTAGAGGAGTGGGTAGTATCACACTGAGCTCTAGTAGAGTAGATTCCTCACAGTTTTGATGTTTGTGTTGGTGTCAACTTTTTATGGTTTTAAATGTCACTATATTGGCTATCACTCCTACTCTCATTATGTCTTCTGTAACAGCTCTTTACTTTTACTGTTTTGTTAGTTCATATGTGCTTCCAGTTTAAAAACCCAAAAATCAAGCTTTTCAGGAATTAAGATTAAATAAACTGAAGGTCTTGGAAAGTCTGTAAGCTTTGTGCCACTCCTTTTCTAAGAGTCCTTCTCCTCTTTTTTATGTGAGGTAGTAGGAAGAAAATGGTGTTAGAAACCTTTGGAAGTTTTTTATATGTAGTATTTACTACTGGAAATCTCCAGTGTTTGTTTCTATACTTTTTTTTTTAATTCTAAAAGTTGTTTTCTTAATTTTAACAAGGTTATTGATATCTCAAGCTTTATGTTATTCATATACAATCTCCTCAGATTTTGAAGATGGCTTTTGATAGTATCTAGGAAATTAATGGTACAGGCAAGACATTAAGCTCTGAATTAGATCTACTTCAGGCTTTTCCTTGCTGATAATCTGTCAGTTTCAATGTGGAGCCTAAGTGTAATCTCTCTAAGTACAGTTCGTTATCTTCACATTTGCTAGTCTGCAAAATTATATGCTTCATAGCACTTAGTTTTCATCAAAGAGGAAGAAAATGATTTTTTCAGGTCAAATTAAAAATCTGAAAATATGCCTTTAATATTTATTCAGTGTTAGCAAGATATATTGTCCTATAATCCCAGCACCCTGGAAGCTGATATAGGAGAATCAAAAGTTTGATCCCAGCCCGGAAAATTTAGCAACCTTGTCTCAAAATAAAATAAAATTAAGATAAATAAAAAATAAGGTGCTGGGGATGTGTACATTGTTAAGGTCCTGGTTTCAATCCCCAGCAACCTCCCCCACATTAATACAATATTCAGTGATAACATTCCTTAATGTCCCTTACATAAGACCATTTAAAAGTAGGTCTAAGCCGGGCGTGGTGGCGCATGCCTGTAATCCCAGCACTCGGGAGGCTGAGGCAGGAGGATTGTTGTGAGTTCAAGACCAGCCTGAGCTACAAAGTGAGCCTAAGGCCAGCCTGAACTGCATAGTGAGACTCTGTCTCAAAAAGACAAAAAAAAAAAAAAAAAAAGTAGGTCTATTCCAGTGGGCATGGTATTTGCACATATATGATCCAAGCCCTCTGGGAGGCTGAGGCTGAAGAATGCACCAGCCTGGGTAAATTAGTGACTTAGAAAGACCCTATCTCAAAATAAAAATAAAGAGCTAGGAGTGTAACTTAGAATGAAGCCCTGGGATTAGTTCCCAGTACTGGAGAAAAAAAAAAGTAGGTTTAATCCCTTTTTTTCTGATGACTAGAAAATTTCTTCAAAGAGAAAGAAATAGGAAGTCAATATTTATTAAACACTTACTATGTACCAGGTACTGTCCTGAGCTGTTTATAGGTATGATCTGACTGAATCTTCACAATAGCTTTCTAAGGATATGTACAATGTTCTAGGTATGTATTATCATCCCTGTTTTACAGATGAGAAATTGAGGCACAGGTATAGAGCAGAATAGGATTAGAATCTAGTCTGTCTGACTTTAGAATCCATTGTCTTAATAGCACATACCAAACATTGGTCTGCCTTACTTACTCTTCTGGTCTCAAACTCCAGTCTGGAATTCTGTCATGTTTGATAGGTTGAGTAAAGAGGAGCTAAGAAATAACATCTGAAGTGCCCTCCCCCCAAACCTGTAATCATATCCTTTTTTGTTTTTGTGGTACTGAGAATTCAACCTAGGGCCTTCACATGGGGGTTACATGCTCAGTTCTTTATTTTGAAACAGGGTCCCACTAAGTCTCTAAATTGCCAGGGCTAGGCTCACATTTGGGATATTGCTCCTGCCTAGTCTCCCAGAGTACAGGGATTACAAGCATGCATTACCCCGTCCAGTGAAGTTTTTTTCTATTAATCTTCATTAAATAATTTGATGACAATATCCAAGAAACCTCTGTGCATGGTCCAAGACATTTTAAATCAAATATATTTTGTGCTAACAGCTTACTTTTATAAAAGTAATTAGCAATCTCATGTAGTATATTAAGTTGTTGTAAAATATTAACTACAGGGATAGCATCAAATAACATATGTAGCACTAAAGTAATTTAAGCTGTATAATGTTGAAGAAGAGCATTAGCCTTACAGGAGATCCATTCATTTGGTTATGCTATCATTTAACTCTTGCCTTGGCTATTTTTTATAAATCTTTGTAGTGCTATTTTTCTTATCTGAGGTTTGAATATGTAAGGTATTATCCAGCTTCAGTATTTAAAGATACTATTGACTCTTAGTGAAGTATCTTTAGAACTATGGAGGGCAGCAATGCCTCCATTCATGAATGTTTCTGTTGGCAAACAGTTTGACTAGCAAATAAAGGGTTTGCAAAATTTTGTTTGCATTTGAAAATTTTGCATCTAGTGATAAACTCAACCACAGCCATCTGCCCTACACAAAAGCAAAGGCAGCGATCTTCCCCAAAATCATAAAATAAAGTTTATAAACTGAGATACCATTGTAGAAGCTGATATAATGCTGTAATGGAGTTTATTCCATGGATTTTATGGTAATTTTTGGCAAGCATTCTGAATAGACTGAGAGACCCATGGAGTGGAAAGTTCTCTCCCCTCACAGGAAATATGATTTATGTGATATATCTTAGAAATGTATTTTTAGGTGCTTTTAGTATTTTATTAAGGATCTGCCCAGAGGCTGTTCAAGACTTAAATGTATTCTCTAATGAGTTAATACATTACTGACTAAATTTGGGTTTTTAGAAACTTGACTTTAAAATAATTCTTAAATATTAAACCTTTGGCATTAGGATGGGGATAAAAGTAAGGGTTGAAGGACAATTTAGGATCCAGATTTAGTTTGGTCTGGGAAATGACATGGTCTCTAGCATATGCTTCTTTATTTTTAAATTATCTATAACCAGCATACCCTGAGTATAAGAGTATATTACTATACCTGACAGAACTTTGACAAAAAAATCTTCAAAATCTATATGAAGCCTGTTGAAGGATATAAAGAAAACACTGCCGGGCATGGTGGCACATGCCTGTAATCCCAGCACTCGGGAGGCTGAGGCAGGAGGATTGTTGTGAGTTCGAGACCAGCCTGAGCTACAAAGTGAGCTTAAGGCCATCCTGAACTGCATAGTGAGACCCTGTCTCAAAAAGACAAAAAAAAAAAAAAAAGAAAAGAAAACACTGCATAAATATAGACATATGCATATTCTCTAGAGGAATGTGTTAATGTTATAAAAATGATATTTTATCCTAATTAATTTGTACCTTCAATGCAATTATCAGAATTCTGAATTATCAGAATTCTACTAGGCTCAGGGCTGAGGATATATCTCAGTGGCTCAAGCACTTGCCTAACAAGCACAAGGTCCTGAGTTCAACTCTTGTAACCCCTCCCCTGAAAAAAAGAGGATCACTATGACATAAACTATATAGCAAGACCCTGTCAAAAATTTTTTTAATTTGGGAATATAGCTCAGCAGCTCAGCACCTGATGTGAGGTTGTGAATTTGATCCCTAGTACCATTCCCCTCAAAAAAAGAATTCTACCATGCTTTTTCTTGGAACTTGAAAATCAGATTCTAAGGGCTGGCCACATAGCTCAGCGATTAAAGCACCTGCAAGCAGGTGCGGGGGCCAGGGATTCAGTCCCTCCCTCCCCTGCCTGCTCTGCTGGCCCTGCCTCCAGGGCACATTGACTGGTGATTGAGACTGGGTGTGGTGTTGGGCACCTGTAATCCCACCACTTGGGAGGCTGTAAACAGGAGAATCACTAAGAGTCCAGTCTAGTAGTGAGACCCTGAACACCCTGTTGGCCCTTCCCTAAAATACAGAGAGAAAAGAAAAGAAAATCAGATTCTAAAATTCATGTGCAAGAAAGCAGGAAATGTTTCTATTAAAACATTAATACCTTATTAGAGATAATATTAAAGTATAAACCATTACTAAAGTAGTATAGATTAACAAAACAGATATAGATCCATATATACATAAGGATTTGCTTTATGCTAGAGATGGCATTTCAAACCAGTGGCCATAGAAAGAACTACAACTGGAGTTTCCATCTGAAAAAGAAAATAGTAGGTAGTAGAACTTTAAAGATGTGGCCCTTTGGGAAATCTTTATGTCACTAAGCATACCCTTGCAGGGCATTACAGGCCCTGGCACCTTACTGTCTTCTCTCTCTCACTCTTTCTTTTGCTCACAGACTGTGAGTAGAGCTTTGTTGTTGTTGTTGCTCTTATTAGGCAATAGGATACCAAGAGGACTGGGGGTAAAATTTTGGAAGTAATAACTTTATAGATACCTATTAAGACTTTGCAAAAGATGAGATCACTTTAAATTCCCAGGGAGACTCAACCCTAAGGACCCCAAATTTATGGAATAAAAGTAGAAAAAGAATATGTGATCAAAGACTGAAAAGGGGACCAAGTACATAGTGATAGGTTTTGACAGTGTCACAGAAGAGAAGAAGGGAAAGGGGCTTTATCATAAAGGGGAAGGGGCTTCATTATCTTGGAGGACATGGAGAGAATCTGAGAAGAAATTTTGTGAATTGAAACAAAGGGAGGCTGAGGCTTATATGGCCTTTTGCGAGGGGTGGGGTTTGAGGGGGATGTTTAGATACACCTGAGGATCTGATTGGGGCCTTCCCTGACACAGCAGGAAAGGTGAAAAGAAACTGTATCCTGGGCTGAACTGAAGAAGTAGGGAGATGGTCTTTGGGAAGATAAGCTGTTGTTTTAAGGGCTTCAGCCTGATTAGATGACGACCATAATAATTCAGCTATTCATACTAAGGCCATAACCTATCATTCCCATCTTTTGGTTGTTATAAATGGGATGATGTGTCTCTTAGACTGTTTCCTGTTGAACTAGAGCTTTGTCTTGGGGGTGAGGGGAGTTGACAAAATCACATAGAAATTAGTGCCAGGTGTTTCAGTTAGGACTAGAAGTTTATCATTAGTGATGGCTCGAATTGGAGATTGAAGAAACCTTGAAAAAATATTTTAAAATATAGCACATTATGAGTACATGTCATCATGATTAATGGGCAAAGGAGGGGAAGCAAGAGGGTGGTCTATGATCTGACTGTCATTTTACAATGACCATGTTGAAGAGGAGGAGTATCGATCTTTAGTTTTTGATATCAATGTGAGGAAAAGAAGTCAAGGTCATCTGTAGTAGCACAACACAACTGTATAGATTTTGTTAAAGTAAACTCTACTAGGGCCATAACCTATCACATAGCTCAGCTGCATAGCACCTGCCTTGCAAGCATAAGGTCCTGAGTTTGATTTCCAGTACAAAAAAAAAAAAAAAAAGACTGAAAAGAAACAACCAGAGGGCCAGCCAGATAGCTGGATTAAAGCACCTGCTTAGGCAGATGCAGAAACCAGGATTTGATCACCCAGCATACTGTCCCGGTCCTACCCCTGGGGTGCACTGAAACCAGGATGGAGACTAGGCATGGTGCACGTGCCTGTAATCCCAGCACTTGGGAGACTGAAAACAGGAGGATTACTGCAAGTCCAGTCTATGTAGTGAGATCCTGTAGACCTTGTACCAAATACAGAGAGAGACACAGAGAGAGAGAGAGAGAGAGAGAGAGAGAGAGAGAGAGAACGAACCAGAAAGCAATTTGTGGAAGACTAATAAAGAATAGTATGCCAAAAGTTTTAGAAAATGATTAATGGTCTGATTCTGTCAAATGTAGTTGAGAAGCCCAAAGAAAAGTGTTCTGAACTGGTAATATGGGATCCATCAATGACTTTTGCTAGAGTAGTTTCATTGGAGAGATGAGACAGTCCAATTACAGTAGATTGAAGAAATTAATCAAGTAGAAATATAGAATATTCCTTTCCAATTGTGTTCCTACAAATGGAGGGAGGAAGACGTGTAGCCAAAAAGAAGGACAGTCGTGTCATTAGTCTTGTTTTTAAAGTGTATAATAGATTTGAACATGTTTGTTCCTGCAGGAAATGAGTCAAGAAGATGGGCCTAGGGCAGGAGCCAAAAGATAAAAGTGAAAGAGGGGATCACTACTGGGACCAGATTCCAGATAAGAAGCTCTAGAACACTAAATAAGGAAGGATTTAGTGAGGAACTAGGACACTAAGCTTGGGACAGGAAAAGTTAAATCACTTTCTGTGGTTTATATATCTATATATCTTACTACACAGGATGACATTTTTCTTTTTTACTCCCAGGAGATAACAGTGTGTAGTTTTATCAGTCTGCCCTATATATAACTAATAGGGGACTATTACAATATATCATGTGTAGTTAGGTTAACACAATCACTTAGTGCTGTAGAAATTAGCCAACTCCTTTCTTTCTTTTTCTTTTTTAATTCTTTTGTGGGGGTGGTGTGTTTTTGATACTACTGGGAATTGAACCCAGGAGCACTCTAACACTAAGCTATGGCCCCTGCCCTTTTTAAATTTATTTTTATTTTGAGGCAAAATCTTTGTAAGTTGCCCAGTTGGAACTCAAACTTGTGGTCCTACTGCCTGAACTCACTCAGTGCTAGGGTTACAGGTATGGGATACCACACCTGGCTCAGCAGAACTTCTTTTGAAAACATAAGAAAATATATTGTATTTGCTTTGATATTCTTCAGGTTTTTGTATGTTCATACATAGTGGACACCCTATAAAATGACAGTGTAAGATTTGGAAAATATTTAAAGTACAGAGATATAGTTGAAAATACAAAAAGTGTTCATGACTCAGGATTTATATTCTTCAAACTTATTAATGGTTACAAATTAGTACCAAAATTGATTTTAATGGGTGATTTTTGTTATACAAAAATCAAATTTGCCATTAGGCCCAAGAATGTCATCCGAACATTAAAGAAAAAAGTGTCTTTGGTGATGACTTGGTAGACTTCCAGATTGGAGCACATTTATTAAAAGGCATGAAATTGGAGATGTAGCTTAGTGGTAGAGTGCTTGCCTATGTGCAAGGCACTGGGTTTGATACCCAAAACCATAAATTATAAAAAGCTTGTATTATAAAAGTTTGTGTGAAAATAGGATGCTACCTTGAGTTACACCTCATTATATATGCAGGTGAAAAGTCTAGGCTACCGTCATGAGACTAATTAGAAATTCTTTTCGTGTTTGTTGTGTCCATTCAGTGTGATGATAATTAGAGAACAAAACAGACACATCAAAACAAATAAACATTTTGAATGTTTTTTTTTGTAAATGTGCCAAATTGTTTTCAAGAAGTTCTATTAATTTATATTTTATCAGTAATAGCAGTGAGTATCTGCTAAACATTTTCCAAATATTTGAAGTTAATTTGTCACTTCAGGGAAAGTTAAGAAGATGGCATGAAATAGCTGGTCAAACAACAGAATCTCTATATCTCCCCAAAGCCTCTAGCCATTGAGTTCTGTAGCCAAGTTACTTCCTATCGTTTTAAGAAGCTAATTATGCAGTTTGCACCTTGATATAGATATTTATATATTTATTTATATCTTTGACATCTTTAAAATTTTTAGTTTATCTTATAGTTTTTAAAGAATTTTTAAGTTTTAACTTGATCTCCCAGTTGGACTTATCAGAATTACTACATTGTTAATAAAATACTTGAGAAAATAGGAACCAAAGTTGATTGATAATCCCCTAATTCCATTTGATATAAGGATTTTATTTTTCTTTTTCATTTAAAAACTATCCTCTTCAGCCAGGCCTATAATCTCAGGTACTATCTGAGCAACTTGCCAAACATATCAAAATAAAAAGAGGTTGGAGATGTAGATCAATGGTAAATCATTTCTGGATTTATTTTTAAAAACAAACTTTTTGGTGGCTGACAGTTAATAAGCTTATAGTTACTATAAGTGACATTTGGGAAATGTTTAGTGCTTCTTATATGTGTTGATATTGGCAGTATAGCCACTTCTATTTTCTAGCCGTTATTTTTTTATTTTTTAATAATTTTATTGAGAAACAAATAGCAATGAGACAGTTTCAAAACCGATTAGTAGGACAGTTTCAATAATTAATACATTGCATGTTGTTGTCTTTATATTGGTTATTCATAGTACAAGATGCAAACATGATATCCTGTCCAAACAGTATTACTACAAATCTTTCTTCTCATTGAATTAATAGAAAGTATATCTATCTTAACCATTTTTTAAATAATTTTATTGAGAAACAAATAGCAATGAGACAGTTTCAAAACCAATTAGTAGGAGTTTCAATAATTAATACATTGCATATTGTTGTCTTAGTGGCTATTCATTATACAAAGCATGATATCCTGTCCACAAAATACTATTAGAAGAAATCTTCTATTCATTGAATTAAAAGGAAGTAGCTGTATATCTGTTATAACTATTTTGAATATATAGATAAAAACGGTCATTCATTTGCATCCCCTTTTTTTTGTTTAGTTTTGTCAGAGAAGGATATTATTCCATTGCCATTTAAATATTATAGGTGTGCGAATTCAGAAAAATATTCCAATATAGTCCAGTAGTCCATAATAGTAGTGGGTTTTCCGTAGGATTGGCAATGTCAGAAGTTGTTGACTTGAGTCTTTTACAGCTCAATCTATTAATATGGCCTTACTTTTTATACTTAGTTTTTATACTGTTCTACTGGATAGTTAAGACCAAGATAAAGCAAGACCTATATAACAAAAAATGTAACTTTTGTATCTGATCAAGTCAGTCAAGTCCCCTCAGGGTTTATCCTGTAACCCTGTACTGCACTTTGTCGATCCTTTGTCAGTTTCAGCCATGTGGATGAATCACAGCCATTGCTTGACCAGTTTGCTCTCTGTGAAAGCCTGAAAGAATGTTTTCTCTCCATGTGACTCTCCTTAGGCATGTTGTATATCATCCATCACTTTCCTCTGTGGCCCCATAATCTCCTTGATCAAAAAATTTGGGACACAACTGAGTTACATGATGTTACAGTGCATGTTCTCCTATGTCCTGAGTCTTTACTGACTTTGAAGAGCTAGGGCCAAAATGTTGGCTGACCTTGCAGCCCTTCTTTCTCTCTAATTTTTGATCTGCAAACTTAAATAGAATACTTTCTTAGCATGTAGGAGACCCTGGATTTAATCTTCAGTACTAAAATAAAGTGAGAAAAAATTTAAGGTGATACACACCTGTAGTCCCAAACTACCTGAGAGACTGAAGAAAAAAGATGACTTAAATCCAGGAGTCCAAAGTCAATTAGGACAAAATAGTGAGACACTGTCTCAAACAAAGCAAAAGACAAAGAAAAATGTAGGTAGTAGTTCAGGCCTGAGACAAATCTGCCAACATATCTATTGGCTAAAAACTTCAGATTAATTCTTTAAGAGTAAAAACCTCAGATTAATTCTTTAAGAATACTGTATAGTTTAAGAACTATACAGAACAATTCTGAAGGTAGGAAGTCCCAGGTCTGTCATTAACTACCTTGGGCAACATTGGATAGGTCACTTGGAAGGTCACCCTTCATCTGTGTGAGTTGACTAAATCCATTTGTAATGTCTTTTCCATTTCCTAAAAATTGTTTTCTTTTGTTAGGAATTGACATCTATTTTGTTGGCAGCAAATGAATTCATTTGAGTATATTGTCCTTCTTATAATTTTTGTCTTCCAGGCAATAGCTATGTCTTACCTCACTAAGGTTAGGACACAGAAGAGGAGGCAAAGAAAATTGTATGGTTTTAAGTAATTGTGTTTTATTCGTTGCATTGACTGGAGAAAATAAGTATGAGTCATGCAAGATTTTACTAAGGAGAAGCTAGGAAGAGAAAGTAACATGTAAAATTCTTTTCAACCTTTAAAAATTCAGGAAGAGAAACTTCCTCTGAGTATATTATTCCTTTGTAAGTATTATTTACTCCTCCAACATCCCAGCCAAGGAGGAGAGTAGTATTAGCTCTTTTTTATAGTTTAGAAGTGGAAACTTCTCAGTGTTTATGAATTAAGCGGGCTAGGTTAATAGCAGAATCCTGGATGAAGCCTGGATTCTCTGTAGCCTCATGACAGTAATCCAGTTCACTGCCACTACCCAGGCAGAATATGTAAGTACCTTCTTCCCATATGTGCATATCTTTTGTGTGTGTCAAGGCCAATTCAAACACCTCTCCTCCCCAAAGCCTCTCATAAACCTTGAGTAGAAAGTAATTTCTTTCTCCCTTGTAATTATAATTTATTTCCTGTACTAAACTGAAGGCTGCATATAAGTGAAATCTACATTTGATTCACCTTTGTATACTATTTAGCAGAATTCTACATGTACCAGACACGGAGTAATGTTTATTGGCCAGCTAGTCGTATTGATGGGGATGGGTGAGTGGGTGGGTGGGTGGGTGGATGGATGGATGGATGGATGGATGGATGGATGGATGGATGGTTGACTGACTATGACTGACCATGTGTACACAGCATACAAAGTGTGACTTTAACATTGGTTTTCCTCTTTGGTTCTCAAAGACCAATTCTCCAGAAAGATAGCTCAGTATAATAAGTGCCTGCCTGGCAAGCTCAAGGTCCTGAGTTCAATCCCTGGTACCACACACACACACACAAAAAAAAAATCAAAGACCAGTTATTTTGTAACAATAAACTTGTGAAAACATTCTTCCTCTTTCTAGCATTCTCTTCCATCTTTAGGTGTCAAAACTTACTTTACCCAATATTATACATAGTATTGTATTATTCATCAGCTTAATTTTCATGAGCCTTAGCTAGGACTTGGAAGCATTACATCTTATTGTGATGATTTTTTGATGGGCCAAAGACCTCAAATGGATACAACATGCTGTTGGAGTATATGTGACATAGCAGAAGTTGAACTGTTGAAACTGTTTTGTTTCAGTTAGAGCCCCTGACCACATTTTCCCCATCTGTCTCCCTTTCTCCCTCTCTCCCTCTCCATCTCCATCTTTATCTCTCTTCTATATTTCCTCAGTTTAGTTTAGTCCTGAAAATATTTCTAATTTTTGGGGGAGTACTAGGGATTGAACTCAGGGCCTTCACATTAAGCTGCATTCCTAGCCTTTTAATCTTTATCTGTTCTTTTGAGATAGTCTGGTTGAATGGCCCAGGTGGGATTTACTTGTGTTCTTCCTGCCTTGGTCTTCTAAAGTGCTAAGTTATAGGTATATTTATAATTTGTTTTCTAATATCTATTTATTCATAACAGCACCTTGAGTAACATTAGCATGAATGATAAAATGAGCAAAGTATAAGTTGTAATAAATACAACGTCTAGTAGGGGATGCTGAGGATGGGGAGAATATGCATAAGTGGAAGCAGGGAGGTATATTAGAAAGCTTTCTATATTATACTTAGTTTTGCTGTAAACCTAAACTATTCTAAAAATGTAAGACTTATTGTGCAAAAAAATAACAGAAAGTATTGTGACAAAGTAAAAAAAAATAGAACCTCCACATAAGAAAAACCAAAATTTAGTTCTGCTTCTTGCACTCATCTTGGAGAAGTTCCATGGCTTAGTCTTACTTGTAACAAGGGACTAATACTAGTTAAACTATACAGTGGATTTTCAATATTCTCATTCTAAAATGTTTATCACGTATGTTCTCCTTTATTTGTTTTGGAAATATAGTCACCATGTTTTAATTTTTCATCAGTTTTAAACTATATGTTTCTGGACACATTTAAAAAATTAAATGTGAGCCGGGCGTGGTGGCGCATGCCTGTAATCCCAGCACTCGGGAGGCTGAGGCAGGAGGATTGTTGTGAGTTCGAGACCAGCCTGAGCTACCAAGTGAGCTTAAGGCCAGCCTGAACTGCATAGTGAGACCCTGTCTCAAAAAGACAAAAAAAATAAATAAATAAATAAATAAATAAAAAATAAAAAAAAAAAAAAATTAAATGTACAGACATGAGATTCAGAAAAAAATCATGTTATTTTACCACCTTTGTATGACTGACATTAGAAAATCAGTCTTGAACTAGACTTTTTTCAATTGTTCACATACTGCTGTAAACTTATGTTTTTACCTATTGATAGTTGACATAGTTCAGAAAATTAAAATTTTGATTGAGTTCATATTGTCCTATTAATTGGTTTATTAATTATAATCATAGCATAATACATTTCATAGGATATAGGTGAATATTTCATAATCTTACATAAGTCTTACTCTAACAATTATGATTAGTAACTCAATATTAAATACAAAATAGCTACTATAGTAGAAATCTGGAAGAAATATATATTGATTAAGGTAGTATGGTAGATTTGAAATGCATATTTTCTTGATCTGTTTATTTTTATATATTTTTCTGTTTTTTCAAAACTTTTTCATAGATTCATTCATTTCAAAAATGAATCCATTGGGCCAGCCAGATAGTTCAGCAGATTAAAGTGCTTGTTTAGGCATACGCAGGGATTGAGGTTCAATCCCTACAGTGTCATGCTGGCCCCACCCGCAGGGCACCCTGAAATGGTGATTGAGACTTGGTGTGGTGGCACTTGCTTGTAATCCCAGTGCTTGGGAGGCTAAAAACAGGAGTATCACTATGAGTCTGCTATATGTAGTGACCCTGTAGATCCTGTACTAAATTCAAATAAATAAATAAATCCATTGATTCATTTTAGAAGTATTTTATGTCATGCACTGTTTAAGGCAAAAAATATCCACCAAAGAGTAAAGCAGACATAATGCATGAAGGGTATTCCATGTACATAGCAATGGAGATTGAATTTAAATAGGTATACAAATTTGTATTTACAAATTGTTATGATTCTATTATGGAAGTAGCTATTTTAGAACAGATTATAAGAAATAAGAGTAAAGGCAAGGAGGTTTATGTAAACACTATTGCTGGTGAGAAATGATACGTAAATGTAAGAGTTAGATTTATGACATAACTTGCAAGGCTTACTGGTAAGTTGAATAAGAGGTTTGAGAAAAAAAAATAAGTCAAGGAAGACTACAGATTTTTAATTATAGCAATTGATATGTGTATGTGCATTGTTTTCTGATGTAAAGAGTAGGTCAGAGCAGGTCAAGGATGTTTGGGAAAGTTAGAATGGGGAATATAGTTCTCATAAGTTTCAGATGACTGTGAGATTGCCAGTGGAGATATCCAAAGACAATTGAATTATGAATTGGAGGGAGAGAGGAAGGACATGAGAACAGGAGAGAACAAGTTCAAGTGAGACAACTGAAGACTAATTCCTTAATCATTTGAGCATCTACATCATTACAATTAATTTAATTTTCTGGCTGAGTTAAATATTGTCTGACAGTCACTGAATACCCTGCATTTCTGTATTTTTTCATAGCTCATGAAGGTAATACATAAAATAAGTCCAATTAGAAACTTTTTAATGTGTTAATTTGAAAACTCCTTTAATTAAATATCTTCAGCACATTCTTAATCTTTCTAGAAACAAGGCATTATTTTGCAAATTTCTTTTTTAAGAGAATGTAGATGTAGAAAGTGGAAAATCCTGGGCAAAATATCAAATTTCACAGAAACTTGCATAGAAGTTTGTTTATTATGTTCATTAACCTGTCACAACTTCTGTTCTTACTCATAATCTTTTCTAAACACAGAATGGAGAGGGAAGAAACTTTTCGTTTTGCCTAGAATTTACAGTTAGTGTAACTTTGCTTTATTTAGTTCTCATGTCCTTTACCAATAGATGAAGCCAATTGATGTTTGCCTAAATAGGTAAAGTTTAACTTTTCTTATGGATATATGACTTAGGTCCCCCTTCCCCCCTTGCCTCTATGTGTTTGTTCTGAGTATCCCCCCACACACAGCCCTTACTCCTCACCCCTGAGACAGGGTCTTGCTGTGCAGTTTAGGTTGGTCTTGAACTTACTTTGTATCCCAGCTGGTCTTGAGCATGCAAGGATCCTCCTTCCTCACCCTCCCAAGAGTGAAGGTTAAAGGCATACGCCACCATACCCTGCCCAGTTCTGTGTGGTTTTTTGCAGGTTTTTCTGTGAGTTGCACAATGTAAAGCTTTTTATATAAAAACTGAAAGCTATCCTAGAGTCATACATCTATAGTCCTAGTACTCTAGGGGGCTAAGGCAGAAGCATCTCAAATTGAAGCCCAATCTGAGTAATTTAGCAATTTAGGGAGTCCATGTCTCAAAATGAAATAACTGAAAGGGCTAGGAATGTAGCTCAGTGTAAACATTCTGGGTTCAATCCCCAGTACTATGCCCCTCCCAATAAAAAGCCTTCCTACACACTCTCACCTCTCTTGGAATCTGTGTTTTTCTATTTTTAAAGAATCAATCAGGATTATTAAAGTATCTGGCTGACATAAGAGTCTTCCCTGTGTTTTACTAAGCAAGACATTTCAATATACTATTCAGTTTAAATATTCAGTCATTGATGCTCTCCCCACCCCGTGTGTGTGTGTGTGTGTGTGTGTGTGTGTGTGTCTGTCTGTCTGTCTGATTATTTCTTGAAAATCTGGAATCTGAATCCAAGATAATGAGCATCTTTAAAAATTGATGTAAGAGGGAAGGTAGTGAAGGAAGAGAGGACAGAAGTATATATATATATATATATATATATATATATATATATATATATATTATGTACATGTACCAACTCTTCAGGATGAGTGTGATCCTTATGTGCTGCAAGCATGTGCTTATAAAAATTTTTTAAAATCCATAAAAGGGAAAAAAACTACACATATTGTCATACATCTTTTTAGAAAAATTCTACTATTTTTACATTCTCACCCATTAATGTATGAAAATTCCTTTGTCTGGATTTGGAAGCTATAGTCTCTTATCCTTGCTAGCTTGAAAGGCAAAAATCCTAATTTATTTTGCATTTTTATTTAATTTAGAGGGATATGTTTTCTTATTTAAAAAAAATAAAAGAAATCAGAAAGCACTAACATAGGCAGAACAATATACCTTTATTGTATATTGGTATTAAAAGGCATTGCTTACAGATGGCCCCAACAGAATATATTTTTAAAACTTGCTATCCTTCATGCCACAGCAGCCCCGCCTTTGGGTGTGCTGAGCCAGCAATGCAACCTGGGCGTGGTGGCACACGCCTGTGATCCCAGCACGTGGGAGGCAAAAAGCTGAAGGATCACTATGAATGTGGGCTGCATAGTGAGACCCTGCACCAAAAAAAAAAAAAAACTTGCCATCCTGAAAGACCAGATACAAATTGCAATTTTGCTACAAACTTCTCAAGCTCAACCAGTGTTCATTAGTATGTTAACATTCTGAGTCCAATGTTCCAGAACATAAATTTGCCAGTTCTCTGAAAACACTTGAACACTAATGGAAAATTCAACAGCACTACTTCAATGATTTGCTTACATTCTACCATTGGGCATAAATGCAGGCAAGACTGCCAGCTGCTCTGCATCTGCAAACATTTGTGCAGAACTAATTTTAATAACAGATGTTGAAAAAATTTTAAAAAGCAAAACAAAACAAAAAACATCAGCCACTCCTCTGAGAAAGTTGGAACATATCCTGACTTCTCAGATGCTCCATAACCCTGTCAGCCAGTTTCATTCCTAAAATACCATATTTTGTTTCCTTTGCTTCTCATGTGAGTTTTAGAAATACTTACAGCAATCTTACTTCTAAAGTCTAGGATGCTTCAGTTGGCTGGAGATGATATTGTCTCAGTAGATTTTCTGTCTACAATAGAGCATACTCATGAAAGATTACACTTCGATCGTAGGCGTACCGAGACTTCATTTGTCTTATATCCATCTAAACATCATTTATGTTCAAGTATAGTATAAACTCCAGGTAATAGAAATTGTTATTTTTGCTTACCAGTTGGACAATGAGATCATGGTAATTCCAGGAAGAAATTGCTAAGTCAGCATCTTAATGATGCCACTTACAGATTTTAGGTCATTAAAGCTGTATTCCAGGTGTCCAAAGGTACTTGCACAGATATAGAGAGATGCCTGAGACACTAGTCAAGATCCTTGCTCAGACACCAGAATTTAGTCAAATCTAGTTCTTTTTTGGAACTTGCTTACTGTCAAAGGCTAAATTTCTCTTACCTCTGTGCTTATCTTTAAGCCCTGGTCATCTAGATTTCTTCATAATGCATGTTAGTTTTCACCATCATTTTTTAGAATTATTTTATGCATATATGTTATAAACATACATCAACTCCCCACAAGGAATATTATCATTAACAACTGTAAACATGTACAAATAAAAAGTAATTGAAAAGAATCATGAGAGGCCTATTGATTTAGTTTGTTATTTGAGGAGAGAAGAAGTTCCATTGCTTCAGAAATTTGAAAATAGTGACTTTAACTGAAAGAAGTTTTATTCTATGACATAGTTTAGTTGATTTCTACTCCAATTGGAATTAAAGGTTGACTTTTTTAACGTAGTAATTTTAGGCATAGTAGTACATCTCTGGGGAGTATTAGGCTATACTGTATTTCCTGATGGGTTGGTCCTCTTTCTAATGGAATTGTTTGTTGTGGCAAAGGGATAATAATAAATTGTTGTATTGTAAACTATTTTTTAAAGATACATGTGGCTTAATTACCAGCCCAGAATACCAATGTTGCTCTCATACCTACATTCTCCATCCAGACAGTAAGAAACAATAATAAAAACAAAATAATAAAATAGTGTTAGCTGGGCGTGGTGGCGCATGCCTATAATCCCAGCACTCGGGAGGCCGAGGCAGGAGGATTGTTGTGAGTTCAAGACCAGCCTGAGCTACAAAGTGAGCTTAAGGCCAGCCTGAGCTGCATAGCAAGACCCTGTCTCAAAAAGACAAAATAAATAAATAAATAAATAAATAAATAAATAAATAAATAAATAAATAAATAAAATAAAATAGTGTTAGGACAGCTGTCAAACTGAAGGCATCTCAGAAGGCATTAATGTTTGTTTATTTTTCCCCAGTTAGATGAAAATAGCACATTTGGAAGGAATTTCCTCATTTAGGAGAAATAGAGACCAATCTCTTCAGAGGCTACAGTAATGTGAAAACTAAGAGAGTTTCTCTACATGAAAGGAACATTTTCTTTTAGAGAAATTATCCTTCAAAAAGGAAATTCTGCCTCAATAGCCAGATATCTTACAGTCCTGCCTGAGCTCAGACCACTCTGGCTCTCAGAACCTTAATGATGACTGTAGGCTATACTTCTTGTGACTTGGTTTTGCTCAGGGAACCTGCTTGGCCTAGAGTTCTTTGTACTGACTAAGGCCTCATGCAAGAAGTCCATGCTTAAGCTCTAGAGTTTTCTCTAGAAAGTTCCTGTACTTTAGTTATCTGTTCCTTCTTCCCATAAGGTTGTGGCTTCAGTTAAACCTGTGTCTGTGTAGAACTTGACAGGCTTTCTTTCTTTCTCTCTTTCTTTTTTTTTTTCCTCTCTCTCTTTCTCTCTTTCTCTCTCTCTGTCTCTCTCTCTCTCTTTCTTCCTTTTTCATGCAGGGTCTATAGGGTCTCACTACACAGATCAGACTGGTAGTAATTCTCCTGCTTTCAGCCTCCCAAGAGCAGGAATTACAAGCATGGAGATAACTGAGGAGAGAATGACTGGGGCAAAATCTATAACTAGGGTTTTTTCTAACCTTTCAACAGTTTTATAGATTCAGAATCATGAGCAGTACCCCTTACCTAATGTCCTGCATTTAAATTAAGTAAATGTTAATCAACCTAGATTCCTTCTCCAGCACTAGAACTAAATCTCTCAGTTCTGTTATTTATTAAAGAAAGAATCAAGCTTCTTTACTTGCAGGAAAATAGGTCTAATCCTTGGTCTTAAGTAAAACCATTCTATTCACAAGCATCTGAAACCTGACTTGATAGTGTCAGGATTCTATCTCGGTAACAGTGATCTTTCTGCACTTATCTTACTTTCCTGGCACACATCCCTAGGCAAATGTTCAAGGGAGACTTTTCTCTCCTTTCTTAGTCAGTGTCTTCCTTTCTTCAAGTTCCTCTTGCTTTCTGAAGTTCCACAGTTTCTTCTTCCTGTGAAACCTCTGTTCCCCAAAGACATAAAGACTTCATCTCTTTGCACACTCCACAGAAGCATACAGTGATTGTGTTACATGGTGTACACATTAGCATCTCTAAAACCCAGCACAATTCAGGTGCCATATGTTAACCTGGGGAGGAAAATAAAGAATTAAAAATCTAAGACCATAAGTAAAGGAAATATGTAGAATGTTTCACCAAATAAATGAGGGCCAAAAGAATTATGTGTTTTCAGCAACATAGAGCTTAATTTGTAATGTATGCTTTTTCCCTGACCTTATAAGGTTGACAGAGCTGAATTTTTAAAAGCTCCTATATAGGAGGGAAACAAGCAGTTAACTTTTCAATCACAGAAGCCTAATTAAAAATGGTATATGGGCAAATATTTGGTAGAGACATAAATTCAAAAGTTGCTGTTTCATATTTTGAAATTCTAGGGCTAAGATATTCCTGCCAGTTTTTTTCTTTGTGGGCTTTTAGTCAGGATTGAACATTTACCACTGGGTTTTTGCTTTTGCTGATTAAATGAATTTATTGTTCTTGCTTTTGTGGATGACTACTCTTTAGAACCTACTATGGTAACTTAGTGTACATGATACACCATATGAGTGTTCATTAAATATAGTTAGTGGCCTCCTATGTAAACTGACTAACCTGTGCTTATGAATAACTAATTTTGCATCTGATTAGAGATATAACACCATCAATTGCAAGTTTAGGAGAGCAGTCATCCTTTAGGAATATTTCAGAAAGAATACTCATAATCTTCTGAATAATCTTTGTGTAAACTGAAAAATGAATTTTCCTGCATTAATCTGGTTTGCTCTTTTTTCTTCTTTGTAAATTTATTGTCCTTCATTTTCTGTTATTTTTTGCCTGTGCAGGCACTGATTTTTAATTAGTCATAAATTGACTTTGTTCTAGATCTCTTTGCTATTTTCTCTTCAACTGTCTCTGTCATTTGTATCCTGATTTTAAAAACAAAATAAAATCCATATGAGTTCACTGATATTTCAGGGAAATAATTAATGCCAACAAAGTCTCATTCAAGGAATGACTTTTTAGAATAATTCTAATTTCTTCTTGGAATGTATGTTTTTTCCTCAAAATAGGGTTGAAAGTTCTTTACAGCTCTGACAGGTGATACAGTGTATTTTCATGACAAATTATCCACCAGGAAGAGATTGAATCCCAAGTGTTAGCTGTTCCCAATACTTCATTTTATAGATTGTGAAACTTGAATATAAAACTTTTCCACAATTTTAAAGTGCTGATTCTTTTCCTTCCCACTAACCTCTGATACTAAAATAATAAATGTAGTTAGCATAGCAGTAGTGATTTTAACTGTGGTGCTGCCACAATCTTAATTTGTAGGAATTACTTCATGCTTCTTTTAATTATAGACTTACTATTTTAGAATTTCAGGATTTTTTCCAAGTCATTACAAAATAATTGGATACCAGCAGTTGCAACAATGCACATGCTAAAAAAAATTAGGCATAGGAAATGTGGACCCTATAAGTACACAAAACCTGGTTAGAAAGTTAGGATTCTTTCCATTGAAAACACCAAAATACTCTATATTCTAAAGTAGAATAAACTATGACTTTTTACCTGAAAACCTCAAAGGGAAAGTAGTTACGAGTTGGTATAGTGGCTCAGTGTAATTATCAAAGTTCTGCGATCTTTCCGTCTTTTCTACTCTATAATCTTTAGCATGTTCCCTATTTTCCTTGGGCCTTTTCTTAGACTATCACAGCTGTAGACGTAATTATCTTTGTGCACTGCATTCAAATGTACAGAAAGGTTATTTTCTCTTTTTGAATCTTCTTTATGAAGGTGGAAATCCTTTCCCACAAGCCCAGGGCAGACTTTCCCTTAGTCTTACTGACTTAGATAAGGAGATGTGACTTTATGCTAGGCTCCAAAGAGGCATAAAAGGCAGGCGTTTTCAGCCTACGCATGGGACTGATAGGTGAAAGAGGTAAGAGGTGACTACTGGGTAGACAACAAAAAGCTTCTACCATAGAGAGGCAAGACTGTGTGTAGATATTAATTCTGGGCTGTTTATCATTATATTGAATTGTGTGCTCTAGGCCAACATCAGCAAAGTTCTTCTATTAAGAGGAAGATAGTAATGTTTTCGGCTTTGCTCACAGTCTGTGTTCTCTGTTGTATACTTCTCCTTACCTTTTTAAAAAAATAACCCTTTTAAAATGTGACAAACATTCTTAGCCTTCTGGCTATGATGAAACAAGTTGTAGACCAAAGTTAACCCACAGGCTACAGTTTGCCACCATTTGTCTACTCAGTGAAATTTCATAGGGGACTTTGCACTTCAGTGTAGTTGAAGTCATCGTTTTGAAGTTTCCTGAAATTCTGGGGTGTGAGTGGTATTTAAAGGATTGATAAGATTTGGATTGAGAGAGGTCTACCTTCTGAAGTACTTAACAAGCAAAGTTACCAGGACACAGTCCTGTGTTACAAGCAGAGTACAGATAAGCAGTACCTTCATAAATAAAATGGACAAATTGCAGGCCAGTTAGAGAGCACTATGGCATGAGTACCCACACTGCTTCAGCCACCAGTAGGCCACCCTGCTAAGTAGCCCTGCGAAGTTAAGATGCTCTTAAAGCCTCCATTGGACTTGACCCTTTGGTGGCTACTTCCTTAGAGCATTTAGCACCCAGATCAGCATGACCATTTTAGTCCCTCATAGCAAAAATACCTTGAACCTTGTCTGTCGGCCTGTGTCAGTTTGCTTCTGTACCAGTACGATCTTAAAACTTCATTCCTCAAGGATACTCCCAGGAAAAAGAGGTGATCTGAGGCTTCTTGATAGGGAACAAAACAGATCACCTCCAGGGATTCAATCTTCATGTCTTTCACCAACCTGCCCAGTTTGGTGACAAGGATCCACTCTTTGTCCTCTCTCTTGTCACAGCAAACTGTGCAATGTGGGCCTCAGACATAACAGAGGCCTAAAGACCACTGCCTAATCTTCTGTAGAAGCCTATTGGTATCATCTGTCATTTTGTATTATCTCAAGGAGGAAGTGAATAATATATTTTTCCTTAAGTCTCCTTAAGTACAGCAGCATGCATTTAGGATGATAACAAAGTCAATAAATGTTTTATGTGTCTTAAAAAATACAATCCATGGGGCCAGGGAGATGCCTCAGTGGAATAAGCGCTTCCCTGGCAAGTGTAAGGGCCTGAGTTCAATTCCCGGTTCTGAAAAAAACAAAAACAAAAACAAAAACAACCATGTCAGCAATAGAACAAAAGACACTAAAACATATCAAGAGGAGTTGAGACTGTGGGATTATTTCTTAAAATTTCTTCATGCAAATTGTTAGGTAACTATACAAGTTACATTTTAATATTCTTCAAAACATTGTTCTTAGTACATGAGTTCTTACATGATACATTCCATATAAAGATTATAATATTATTATAATTATTATTTAGAAATTATGCTTGCTATGTATAGGTGTGTTTTTGTTCCCAGAAATCTTTTTTTTTTTTTTTTTTGTATTTTAGGGAAGGGTCTACAGGGTGTTCAGGGTCTCACTACTACATCAGATCCACCATAGTGATCCAAGTGCTGGGTTAACAGGCATGTGCCACCATGCCCAGTCTCAACTGCTGTCTCAGCATGCCCTGGGAGCAGGGCTACCAGGGCAGGCCTGGATATCAAACCCCTGGCCCCTGCACCTGCTTGCAGGCCCTTTAATCCACTGAGCTATTTGGCTGGCCCTATTCCCAGAAATCTTAATACCAGTTTTTATCTAAACAATCCTTGGCTAAAGGGACATATTGTAGCTGGGTGTGGCTTCTCACACCTGTAGTCCAATACTTGGGAGACTGAGGCAGGAGGATTGTGAGGCCAGCCTCAGCTACATAGTGAATTCAGGGCCAGCACGAACTACCTACCAAGACCTTGTCTCAAAGAACAAAACAAAAACAGAGAGAGAGAGAGAGACAGAGAGAGAGACAGAGAGAGAGAGAGAGAGAGAGAGAGAGAGAGAGAGAGAGAGAGAGAAGGGGAATGTACTTCTACAAGACCATATTCTTTGGGAGTTTTATATCCCCATTAAAAAAAAAAAAAAAAAAGAAAAACCTTTGTTACATCTTCAGGTCACGTTTGTTTAACATCATAATCTAGCTAATTCAACACCACGAAAACACAGTCGGAGTATAATGAATTGTAATGTATGTTTCATTGCAAAGTCAATACTTACAGATCATGTAAGAAATATGATTCTGTCTTTATTTAGAGGTGAGACATTTACAGTTTCGTTTAAGCAAAATTCTCCTAAATGTAAAAAACTTTTAAAAGGGAATTTTAACCCATATATGTAAGTCTTTTGCATGTAGGAGGAAGACTATTATAGCAACATTTGTTATTATTCTTAGAAGAAACAGTTGTATTAATAGAGTAGCTAAGTAATAATAAGTGCTTTTCTTATGTTATTGCTACTATAATCTTTCCAGCACTCTTATTAGACAAAAGCTATTGCTGTACCTATTTTTGTGAATGGGGAAATTGAATTCAGAGAAATTAAGGGATTTAATTTCAAACTTATAAGGTTCGAAACCATGTGGCTAGTGACAGAACCAGCATATATAATCAATTGAGTTTAAGATGTAGGGTTGGTAGCTGGATCTGGTGGCACACCCCTATAATCCCAGCACTTGGGAGGATGAGGCAGAAGAATCACTGTGAATTCAAGACCAACCTGGACTATAAAATGAATTCAAAGCCAGCCCGAACTGCATAGTGAAATCATATCTCAAAAAAAAATCCAGGTGCAGTGCCACAAGCCTGTAGTCCCAGCACTTGGGCACCTGAAAGCAGAAAAATCATTAAGAGTTTCAAGCCAGTCTGGCAGACAGAGTGAGCTCAAGGCCGGCCAGAACTACATAACAAAGCCCTGTCTCAAAAAGAACTGCTCCCCCTTCTGATTGTTTTCTAAAAGAGAAAGAGAAAGGTATAATGTCTAATGAGACTTGATTCTCAGCAGAAAAATCAAAAGTAGATAAAAGATCAAAGTAGAAAGAGAAAGTAAGGAACCAGGAACAAATAGTTAAAAAACAAACAAAAAAAGGAACTGTGAGCTTAACTTCTTTTATTCAAGTTTATTTGCACTCTAAAACTTTTTGTCTCCTTAAGTGTTCTGCAGGTTAAACAGAGCCTTGCTTGCAAAAATAAAGTAGGTAGCAAGTAGGATAGCCACAGTAGCTATGCATGACTTAAGTTTCCTTCACTGGCAGTAAAAAGCTTGGTGACATATGCAAATACTTCCGTATTCTACCTGAGGATAATTCAGTTTCCAGCAATTGTTACTCAAACAGCAAACATTTGAATGGATTCTAATGGATTAAGGTTGTATCTTTTTCTGTCCTCTTTTTGTGTTGTTAGTCATATGAAAAAACACTCTTATGTTACCAGCTAATTGTTTCACTCTTCTGTCATTCTTCTTATCTATCTTCTAGACAGATTTTGAAACAGAGATTTGGGAATGGAAGAAAAGGTTTTAAATTGTTTTCTGGCATCTGGCAGGGGATGTGGGTAGGGCATGTCTTTTGGCTTTTATAAATACTTGTAAGCAGAGTTCTAATGAGATTAAGCTAGTTGTTAGATCCCCTGTTGCATTCAAAAGCCTATCTGTAAGCAAATACAGAGTCCACAATATATATACATACACATACATTTACATACATATATCAGGGAAAGAAACTTGTATAAATACTTTGGGACTAAATTTATTCAGACATCATGAGATTAATACAAGTTACTTTTGGTATCTATAAATATGAGAGGCAGAGTGGTGGCCATTAGCTTCCATACATTTATTAGTATGATGAACTGCTGAAGTATATATACAATATTTTTAAATATTTGTTGTGTACAATTTTTTGACAGACTGTTTTTCTTTTCAAGGGAACATAATTGAATTTAAGCCTATATCCACTCTAGGTAGAGTTCATATTGTGAAAGATTAGCACCATCCTTACAAGAAGAAAAATAAAAATAAAAAGACAGCCCATTGCTTGGAAATCACAGAAAACGCTTGAGCTAACATTTTCCTCAATTCATTTTCTAATCACCTAGTCACTTTGTTTGTTGGCTGTTTCTCTTCAAAATAGCTATCACTAATAAGAATGTAACTTCTTGCCTAGGAGCTAACACTTAGTGATTTCAGCTGGCATTTCTCCTTATATTTATGGGCACATTTATCTTGATCTTTGAAATGATCTTGTTTGTATTACAGAGCTCTCATTTGGATGACAGTGAATCAGCAGCGATACTTTGCTGTGAATGTGAAGAAGCAGAAATCTTTAGTGATTTCAATGTACGTAGGTATATGGTTTTATAAAGACTTCCATGACTCAAGGAAAAGGTTTCTTGGGGAAGTGGCAAATTTGGCTCTTTTTTTTTTTTTTTTGCATTTTAGGGAAGGGTCTACAGGTGTTCAGGTCTCACTACTAGATTGGATTGGTAGTGATCCACCTGTTTATAGACTCCCAAGAGCTGGGATTTATAGGCATGCCACTACGCCCAGTCTCAGTTGCTGTATCAGTGTGCCCTGGGGGTGGGGCTGGCACAGCAGGCCCAGGGAATGAACCCCTGGCTCCCTCCCCTCCTCCCGCGCCTGCTTGCTGGCACTTTAATCTGTTGAGCTATTTGGCCACCCAGTATAAATTTTGTTTATCCCATCTAACCTTTAGCTAGTTTTTAAGGAATCAGAATGAATGTAGAAAATAATTTTAAGAGTTGAGGAAATAGCTTGGTGGTCTAAGCACCTGCCTGGCAAACACAAGGACCTGCGTTCGATCCCTGCTACCGCATGCTATGCAGGCCCTGCAATCCCAGCACACTGGCCACAGAAATCACATATGGTGGCACACACCTGTAGTCCCAGTGCTGGGGAGGCTGAAATGAAAGGATGATTACAAGTTTGAGCTGTGTAGCAAAACCCTGTACCAAATAAATGTATTTTGGGTAAAAGAAAAAAACTTTAATTGTTTTATTTTTACAGATATTATAGTCAGTGGTGAGATTAGTCCAGAGATTCTCAGTATGTCCTGAGATATAACTAAATTTCCCTTTATTCGATAGCTTTTTCTTTTTTCAGGCAAGTGCTTATTCTACTGAGCCATCTCTCTAGCTGTTCAATAGCTTTTTTCTTTTTCCTTAAAAGGATATTCAAATGTCTTGAAGTGAAGGGAAGAGCAGTGGATAGGGAAATTGAAAGAACTCTGACTGTCAATTAGATGTATTTTCTTTGAGCCAAAAAAAAGAAAGATAGAAGAAATCTGAGCAATTCTGGGCTACAAGAATGCATACCTAGTCCCAATTACTGTACACTTATGACAATTAGAAACAAATAGGCCCAGGTTTCTTCACTCTGCTTCTCCTTTCAATCCAGATGTCTAATTTATACTTTTATCTTTTTGCTTCCCCCTGAATCTAAATTGAAGTCTGAGATGATGATATGTTGGTTTTAATTATACTGATCTTTATTATGCAGCATATGGAGATTTGAAAAGAGGAAAGATTTTATGTAAGCATAGTGTTAGACTGTCTCACCCTTAAGAGACTAGCTGGTATGGTAATTTTTCCTTCATTTATATGAGCAGCTCAAGATGATTTGTATCGAATTGAAGCTTATAAACATGGCAACCCTTTTTCTCTTTTGGAGATTTGTTCCATGTCTTGCTGTATAGTGAATCTTACTTAAATTCTGTAAAGCAGAGTTAACATGCCTTATGTAAGCTGAATTGTGGTTCTCATGTATTTTACCATAGTATTGCCTGATCTTTGGTTTTACTTTATGTTTATGGCACAATTTTTGAACCTTAACAAATTATATTGACCAACCTGATTATACTTCATTCCATGTTGACGAAGCATCAGGAATGGCATGAATTCAGTTATGACTCACTAAAAGCTTAGTTGTGCTCATGTCCCTAATATTTGAAAATATTAACTGACGAATCCACATGAATACTCCTTTGTCATCAACACTTAGCTGATGACAAACTAAGTGTGTGAAGGTTATACATTTTTCCCAGTGTTGAATGATAAGAAGGATGAGTGCCAACATCACATATCACCTGACAGCGATGAATGAGCTCATTAACAGAGAGCAGCATCATTGATGGAATATATACCAGTCTCTTTATATAATATCCTACGAGATTTATTTGTCAAATCTGTAATAGTGTTCTGTGAATTTGCACTGGCTCATTGTTTTGGCTCATTTTGTCTTGAAGAGACCAGTGCATAGGAATACATATAAAAATATTTTTATTACGTTGGACGCATGGGGAAAGGGCAACTCTACTTTTAATGGTTTTTCTACCTTAACAAGAATTAATTAGATATATGTACTTAGAAATTATTGTTGATTGTATTATTACCAGAACTTTCATTTTAGTCAGATTTGTTGGTTTTTTCCTCTCCAAAAGGCAAGAACAGTTAAATGGATTTGACTTGACTTTGAAGGTTTTAGATCTTCCTGTTTTGCTTCCTCAGGGAGTATTTCCCATCCCCCTTCCCAACCTCCAGATTGCCTTACTTCCTTTCCCATGTGAAAGGGAATGAAGAGCTGACTCCATTCGGACTTCAGGAAAACAGAAATGGTTAGAAGCAGCTATTTGCTTATTCTGCTGTACACAAGGCTGTTGGGGAGAAAGATTGTCTGCTCCAAAACAGAGTGACAGTGTGATTGGAAAAAGTCACAGAAGATACTGGGTCTAGCTGCAGAAATTTAACATTAACTCCAGATAAAAAAAGAATGCAAGTAGTGACTAGAGCAGAGTATGGTGGGAATAGCTGTAGTAGCCACTCACACTCCTGAGAGTCCTAAGGTTCCTCTCCATTGTCCTACATATGCAGCCTGAAAAGAGATAAAGCTCCAGAGAAGCTGGGTTACAATCATTATAATCACGGGGGCTCAGTTAGGAAGAGCTGGATTCATTATCATTATAGAATTGTTTCTTCCTCAGCCTAGTGGTCAGGAAAATACTTGCTATCTTAGTTTATTTTCTAAGAATAAAATATTTAAAAATTTTTCTCATTTCCTGTTTTCTGTCTGCCACCCCTACCCAACCATATAGAATAGTTTATCATACTGTTTTCGTGTTCTGTTTCATTGCTTCCCTTCATTTATTATGTTCTTGTAGGGATGCATTTTCCCTCTGTACAATCAGAAAAGCTTTTGTTTGAATAGCCCCATGAAAGGAGCGACTTTAGCCTTTCATGTTTTTTAAGAAAGCAAAAAGAAAAGGTCACACTTTCAAATCAAATGTGGAGAAGACAAAGACAGAAAACTAAAAATGTAAGAATTACTTGGTTTGTGCTAGAGGTTTGCTCAGTGAGCCATAGATTATTTATCTGGCATGTACAAGACCCTGGTTTCTTAAAAACTATATATAGTTTATAATTTTTTGCTTATCTGTTTTGGTTGTTCTGAGGATAGAGCCCAGGATTTATCATGGTAGGCAAACACTCTACCACCAGGCTGCATCCCTTTCTAGGTAAGGACATGGTCTTAGAATATGGCAATATTCATTCATTTATCTATCCATTTATGATGGTACTAGGGATTGGACCCAGGGCCTTCTCATTGAGCTACATCTCCAACCCTTTTTTAAAATTTTGAGAATAGGTCTAAGTAGCTAAATTGACCAGGCTGGATGCAATCCTGTTTGAGCCTTTCAGAATACTGGATTATAAGCTGGTACAACTGCATCGAGCTAATAATACTGTACATTTAGAGGTCAGCTTCTATGAGACTTTTTGCATAGAGTCATTTTGTGGGAATAGCTTTGAAGAGAGAAATATTAACCTAATAGCAAGCTTAAGGTAAAGTCAGGGATGAGAGTATAGAGCACAAGGTCATGAGTTTGATTCTCAAACAAATAAGACAAATATCATATCTGTATGACAGTAAAATGAGTTTAAGAATTTTTAAAAAATTATTAGCTTCAGGGCCAGTGAGATAGCTCATCAGACTAAAGCACCTGCTTAGTCAAACTAAGGCAAGTGCTAGGATTGTTGTTCAATCCCTGGCACCACATGCCGCACCAACCCCTGCCCCACAGGCTGGCTGAGCTAGACACAGAGTCTGGGGATAGTGTGCGCCTGTAACCCCTGCACTGGGGAGGCTGAGGTGCATGGTGAGACCCTGTAAAAACCAAATACATTTTTAAAAAAAAATTATTATTAAAGGTTAACCCTGTTCAAGGCTCCAATTCTTGTGGATAAAAGATGGAAGGGCCTAATACCAGTTGTCTTCCAAACATCTTGGTTTTGTTTTTTATTTTTCCCTTTGGAGATAGTCTGATCCAAGTTATTATGCTGGTAGTAAACCTTTTGTACTGTTAAACTTACTCTACTTGTTTCCAGGATAACATGTAAAAACACAGCCTGGCTGATTATTCTGGAATAATTATTATGATTTTTCTTTTATTTTTAAAGATCTTACCCCTTTGAGTGACATTTGAGAGATGAGAGTTATAGTAATCTTGGATACAAAGCTAATTTTCCAAATTACCTTAACTCGGTGGTTCTTAGTATGGCTGCACATTAGAATCACTTGGTCTTTTACAAAATAAGAACAAGATCTTACCCCACTTCAGTTAAATCAGGATCTCTGTGAGTAGGATGCACAGACTGTTGGTTTTTTTTAAATGTCCCCATGATTATTTTTTTTTTATTCTTCTTCACATCTTTTTATTTTGTTTTTATTTTTTCTTAAGAATATATTTTTAATTTTAGTGAGAAAGAAAGCAATAAGACAGTTTCAAACCAGGTTAGTACAACAGTTACAATAATTAATACATTGCATATTGTTGTCTTCATAGTAGTTATTCAGAGAATAAAAGGCAGTCAGGATATCTTGTCTAAACATTATTTGTACAAATCTTTCTTTTCATTTAATTAAGAAAAAATAGCACTATACCCTACTTTTTTCACTAAAAAATGATCCTTCAATTTTATCCCCCTCTTTTGTTTAGTTTTGTCAGAGATGGGTAATTGGTTGTTATTTAAATATTGTAGGTGCTTGAATTCAGTCCAGTACTGCTATGGACTCATAGCAGTAGTGGGTTATCAGCAGAACTGGCAATGTCAGAAGTTGTTGACTTGAGCCTTTTATAGCTCAGCATATTGATATAGGTTTACTTTTTATACCTTGTGTTTTTTTCTCATTAACTGTTGAAAATTAATAATTATATAGCATATTAAAATTGTAAACAAATATTGAAATATGAAAGATATAAAATGTAAACTTTAAGTTAATTTTAGAGCAATATTTCTTTTTTTAATTTTTGTTTTATTGAAGTACAAATATCAATGAGATAGTTTTAAGATACCTTGGCAAGATGGATTTGATAAATTAATACATTGCAAACCAAACTCTTTTCATAATGTTTTGGTGTCATATAAGGTGCATACATGATATTATACTTACAGACATTATTACACCGTATGTCTCTTATCAGTAAATAGAGTGTAGCTGTTTGCGTATCTTATTTTTTATACCTGAATTACCTCAAAGATTCAATAATTAATACTTTCTACCTTGATATTTTCCTAGTCCCCATGATTATTCTAATGTGAATGTGAATCAAGGTTTAGAACCACTGGTTTAATTCTACACTAACCTTTATACCTTCAAATAAGAAGTCCAGTCTGCAGTATTACAGTATCTTTCTCCTAACAGCAGATGAAACTTGAGAGGAACTAGAATATTAAGAAACTGTGTATTTGATTACTCAAGTACCATGCATTTAACCTCTGTTCAGTAAAATTTCTTGACCAGTCTTTCATTAAAAGAGAAGCAACTCTGGGTGGTAAAAGCAGCAGGATGGAATCCAGCCTGGGGAATTTAGTGAGTTTGTGAGACCTTATCTCAAAAGGAGCATGGGTAGGGGAGCTTAGTATGAATTCCCTGGATTTAATTCCCAGTGTAGTACTACTTCTTTAAAGAAGGGAATATTTGCTTATATTAGTGATCCAAACCCACTTAGATGAAGGGTTAATTTTTCCATATCTCATGGAAGGACATAAAGATTTATATTTCATATATTAACATTACTATTGAGCTCAAGAAAATGAGACATTTTATTAAAATAAAATATACATAAAGAAAAGTGCATTTATTTTGCAGTTTTTTGTATGAATTAATGAATTTTTACAAACTGATGTTTTCACAAACTGTGTAGCTTGAACCTAGATCAAGAAATGGATACCAAGCCGGGCGTGGTGGTACGTGCTTGTAATCCCAGTACTCGGGAGGCTGAGGCAGGAGGATTGTTGTGAGTTCCAGACCAGCCTGAGCTACAAAGTGAGCTTAAAGCCAGCCTGAACTGCATAGCGAGACCCTGTCTCAAAAAGACAAAAAAAAAAAAAAAAAAAAAAAGAAAAAGAAATGGATACCACTTACCCCAACCAATTCCCCCTTATTCTAGCTCTCTTTTCTGTGTGTCCTCACCAGTATTCTCCCAACCATCACTCTCCCACCACTTTCCTGTATTTCATACAATATAGTTTTTTGGGTTTTGTCTTTTGTATTTTTTAGGGAAGAGTTGAGAAGATGTTCAGGGTCTCACTACTAGATCAGACTTGTAGTGATTCTCCTGTTTACAGCCTCCCAAGAGCTGGGATTTACAGGCGCACCACCACGCCCAGTCTCAATTTCTGTCTCAGTGGGGCAGGATTGGCATGGCAGGCCTGGGATTGAATCCCTGGCCCCTGTGTCTGCTTGCAGGCTTTTTAATCTTATGAGCTATTTGCCTCCCCCCCATACAATATCGTTTTGATATAAGCATGAAGACCTTCTCTGACTTCCCAAAGTCAGGGCTCAAAATCATGCAAGTAGTTAAAGAGCTTAAGTTCAAGATTCAGACTACCTAGGTCAGAATTATACCTCTAAGGGGTCAGGGAGATGCTCAGAAGAATAAGCACTTCCCTGGCAAGTGCAAGGGCCTGAGTTCAATCCCCAGTTCCACAAGAAAAAATAGAGATAAACCCCTTGTCCTCTAGAATTGTTTTTGTGAAATAAGTAATTCATATTAATCACTAGAGATTTACTAGTACATTAACTGTGTTGAGTAAATGGCAGAGTAGATACAGGATTCTCTTGTTTTACCATCTCTTCAATAGAGTAAGAGTAGAGTCAGCCACTGTATCTGTGTTCACAATTAATATTTTAGATCGAGATGAGAGCAAGTAGAAAATAATGATTACCTGACCATCTTTGCTTTTATTTATCATCCCTAATTTGACTTGTGGCATAACTAACATGTGGGAACTTCTGAAATATATTCTTAAAATTGCCTATTGAAAGGCAGAAAAAGTACTTATATATCTTTATAGT
This sequence comes from Ctenomys sociabilis, assembly GCA_004027165.1. NCBI lineage: Eukaryota > Metazoa > Chordata > Mammalia > Rodentia > Ctenomyidae > Ctenomys > Ctenomys sociabilis. The sequence goes on along the minus strand of PVKA01016738.1, from coordinate 10,826 downwards.
CTCAACAGCTCCTCGTATTGTAATCTACAAATTGCACATAATTAATGCTATCACTAAACACATTTAAAAATTATTCTCAGGCACCATGGTTTCTTGTGCTGGATTTATATCTGATCCCATTTTTGGGATATCTGGCATTGGAGAATGCAAAATATAGCAGTGAAACAACTATTTAAAAAAGGAAAGAAAGAAAAAAAAAAGTAAGGATTATGGTCTAATTTGAAAAATAAACCAAATAAGAGCTTTAGCTCTATTTTCTTACTTCCATAATCTGAGGCAAGACTTAACTGAGGCATAGTTGCCTCTTATTTTGGTTTGAAACAGCAAGGAAAATAAGAATTGGCAGGACTCATAGGTTTTTCCACTAGTAAAATTTTACAGACTTTTTAAGATTATAGTTTAGTGGAAAAATCACCCTTCCGAAGAGGTGAGATGAAACAAGACAACTTACTTTGTGACAGACTTTTGTGCTCACTGCGTCTATACAATTTTGTATTGAATCTAAGTCTTTGAGTTACTTTCAGTAGTTCCTACAGAGAAAGAACTATTCTCACCTGAAATGTGTGACCACAGTTAAAAGAGTTAAATTTGTTGGACATTACTAGTTTGCGTTCTTAACCTTTTGCTGGATTGCTTTTGCCCTTGAATGGAATATTATTATTCTGATTCTAGAAGGTCAAGGTCATAGGGATTTTGGCTTTCAAGTTTGGCTTATAATTTTTTCAAAAATACAGAAACTTAGGTCTCACCTTACAAGGTTTCACTCAGTACGTTTTGGATAAGACACATCATCTTTATTCTTTCCAAAGGTCTATAGATGATAGTGCAGCCAGAGCTGAGTACAATACAGTAGTGGCAGCACTTTAAACTCTTAGAAATTCATCATGGAGGAGTTATAAAGTTATCGATTTGGAAGTATTTGGAGACTGAACTTAAATTATTATAAATATTATTGGTAGAAGTATAGGAGGGAGACAGGTTAATACATCAAGTTCATGTTTCAGGAGATAAGGTGGTATCTGTTACTGAAAATTGGCATATCGCTGAAGTATTTTATAGTCAAATTAATTCTGCATTCTTTTTGTGAATTTCTAGAGTACTGCCACTACTGTATTCAAGCATAATCTTTCTCAACCCTATTTGATTTCAGATGTCCAATTTCTCAAATGACATAAGGGAGTTGTAAATTTAATAAAGTCTTAATCTTGATGGAGGCTGTCTTCTAAATCACTCATAATGCCTTTTGTATATTTTCTCATATGCTTTGGGAGTAGGAAAGTAGTAGTAATTCTTCCTCATGCTTTACAGTTAGGTAAATTGAATTACAGTACATCATGACCCATGACTTACTGAGAATGGCAGTATACTTTGTGTAGTTGAAATAATGGTTAACAATTTTTTAGCACTAACCAAATGCTAGCCCTTGTCTTATTTGTTTTACTTTTAAAATCTCAAATTGTTTCAGACACAGGTAATTTTATTTATCCTGGTTTTAGAAGTGAGAAAACTGAACTTATTTATTCTACAATTATTTGTGTTTACCATAAGGCAGGTACCATTTTAGGCAATAAGTACTCTTTGATGAATTAACAAAACTCTCCCCTAGTGGAATTCATAGTCTATTGGGGAAAACACATAATAATAAAACAAATAAGTATGCAATTATAAGAAATTTATGAAAATAAAAATAGTAAAACAATGATAAAGACTAGCAAGGCAAAATAGCCATTTAGGTAAAGTCTTGTCAAGAAGAGGATCTCTAACGTGATATTTTAATTCTTTATAGTTACAGGATTTGCTTAGGGTCATACATCTAGCAAGTGGTCATATTCAAGCCTTATTGGCAATGCTATGCTCACCATGTTATACTGCCTTTCAGATGTGTGCTTAGAATGCATTCCAAGTTGTGACGTTTCTTACTTCTCATATCAGTGATTATACCATGATACTATACCAGATTTTCATAAGGAGCATCATAAAATTTATAAACCTTAAAGTTGCAGTAAGCTAATTCTTTCAAAAGAATCCTCCTAAAATGCTTCGTTAAAGAATAGGAAACAGCAGAAGAAAAGAGCAGAAAGAGCTAAATCTGTGAAAGAATTTCATCAATTAATATCTCTGAGTGTTCACTTTGGTAGCACATATAATAATAGCACCAAAGTAGCTGTTAATCCGCTATAACTGCAGTAGGTACATTTGCATGGGGAAATGTTTTCCTGACATGCATGAACTGGGACTGCAAGTTCCAGTTTGGCATAGCAACTCATTTCCTGGCCTTACTTGAACTTAACTTGCAGGGTCTGATGAAGGAGACTGCTCATGGAAGGAGCTGACTAAGAAGTATTAGGTGATGACTAGAATCTCCAGGTGTTTGGAAACAGTGCAGAAAGAAAAACTCTGCCCTCAGGAATGGAACAGTAATTGAGTTTAAATGCTGCAGTTTCTTTTGACTCCAGCAGAATGCTGGAGATTCTAGTCATCACTTTTTTAGAGTTTTCTAACAGAGTATTTCTGATTGCTGCTTGCTCAATCAGAAATACATTTTCCTCCAAGGAAATAGCAATAATTTTAGGTTGGTCAGATTCTGTACAAGTATGATGCAGGTATTCTCACTCTGGATTATGAGTTCAACTGCTTGGATTTGAATAATGCTTTGTAAATTTCTATTTTGAAAGAATTTTTGTAACTGTGTGTGTGTGTGTGTGTGTGTATTTGGTGGTTATATCCTAATCTGATAGTTTAGTCAAAAATTATAATGTTTAAATCCTTTGGCCTAGAAATATAATTCTTAAAATGTTTTCCTTAAGGACATTATTTAAAAAATATGTATATATACATATATACTATTTTTAGTGAATGTGTTTAATAATGGGGGAGGGTATGGTTAACATAAATTATGGTAATATTAACTCAATGAAACAAAGTGAAAACTATACAAACTTTAGAGTTTCATGAAAATTAAAAATGAAATTTTGAGTGAAAGGAGTAAATAGTGGCTCCGAATTCTGCATAACTAGCTCAGCCACAGGAATCCAGGCACCGAGCCTGTTCCCCTGAACCACAGGACCAGAAACAGGTACAGAAATGCTTAGGATCTTTGGTAACTAGCTTGGCCAGGTGCCTGGCCCATTACCCTACATGAAGTGAAACAACTGAAACCTGGAAATTGACCTGTCCAGAGGAACACAGTGTAAATCCACTCTAACAAGGCAAAACATTTTGCATACAAAATGCCAATTTACAACTTGTTCTCATATATCTATTGTCTCTACTTCTGCAATCTAAAGTACAAAAAAACAGTAGTTAACCAAGCTGGTCAATTTCTACTTTTTGCTTGATGTTATTACTTGTTCTCCCTTGGATAACAGTATTAAGAAGTGCTGGGGTAGTAACCTCACCACAGCCATACACCTAAAGTCAGAAGACAATGTCAAATGGAAACAAACATCTCACTCTCAATTAATTGGGAAGACAGGATTTTGGGACAGATACAAACCAGGAATCTCTAACACACAGAAGATATCCCTGAAGAACAGACTGTTTCTAAAGTGACCTTGATAGTAGTAGTACAGTTACCTACTATCCAAAATTTGCAATGACTGTAACAAATCAAAATTTAAAAAAATTCTTTCTGAAATAGAAAATGAAAAGAAAGAACAAAATGCAATCTCAGGCCCCCAGCCCACCCAGAATAAGTCCAAGAGACATCAGCATAGAAGAAATTGGAAGTCATACACCTGAAATCTCTGAAATAATTGCCACTGAAGTAGAGAAACAACAATAGATGGGTATAGAAGAAATCAGATCAGAAATTGTCCCTAAGGTTAAAAAAAAGAAATGATAGCCATAAAGAAAGAATTGCTGAGCATATCTAAAGAAAACATTGATTTAAAAAAATAGAGACGCATAGAAAAATGGTGGAAACCTTAAATGAAAAATATAGGAAAGAAATAAAATGCATGAAACAGATTCAAACTAATATCGAGTAAATTAAAACTTTCATTAAAAGTTTGCAAAAGCATTTAACTAAAACTAAAGATAGACTTTCAGACCTTGAACACATTGAATCCAGCAACCAGGAAAGGAAAGATCTCTTAAAAGAGACCAAAGAGAATTTCAGAAAATGGAAAGATGGGGCTGGCAAGATAGCTCAGTGGACTACAGCACCTGCTTAGGCAAATGCAGGGACTGCAGTTTGATCCCCAGTACCACATGCCATCAGGGCCTGCACCCAGGATGGGGTGAGCCTGCCAGAGTCCAGACATAGTGGTGGAGCAGTGTAGCCTGTAATCCCATCACTGGGGAGGCTGAAAACAGCAGGATCACTATGAGTCTGAGCTGTGTAATGAGGCCCTGTAAATAACCAAATACATTAAAAAATAAAAAATGATAATAAATGGAAAGATATTCCTTGCTACTAAATAGGAAGAATCAACATTGTAAAAATGACTATACTCCCAAAGCTGCTATACAAGTTTAATTCAATCCCTACTGAAATACCATCAGTGTACCTCACAGATCTAGAGAAAATATTCTTAAAATGTATTTGGAACCAGAAAAGATCTAGAATAACAAAGGTGATCTTGTGCAAAAAAGGCAAGGCAGGAGACAGTACAACCCCTGACCTGAAGTTATATTACGAAGCTACTGTGATAAAATCAACATGTTACTTGCAAAAAAAAAAAAAGACCCAAGGATCAGTGGAACAAATTAGAAGATGCAGACACAACTACAAACACACTCAGCCAACTTATCTTTGACAAAGGGACAAAACACATTCACTGAAAGAAAGATAGCCTCTTAGTCAAATGGTGCTGACAAAACTGGCTTTCTATATGCTGAAACCTAAAACACAATCCAGGTATATGACCTTGCTCTAAACAAAAGTCAAAATGAATTAAACATCTAAACATTAAAACAGAAATGCTAAATCTACTGGAAGAGAAAGTAGGTGGACATCTTGAAGACATAGAGATATAGAGTCCATGAACAAAGCCAAACTGCACAGGAAATACTTCAAAGAATCAACAACTTGGAGCTCATCTTATTGAAAAGTTTTTTGTTCATGTAAAGGAATTACTAACAGAGTGAAATGAAAACCCACAAATTGGGAAAAAATCTTAACCAGCAGTCACAAAAAGGACTTCTATCTGGACCATATAAAGAATTTTAAAAATGTTCAACAGCACTAGTCATTTGTGAAATGCAAATTAAAGCAATACTGAGCTTGCATCTCACCCTTTAAAGAATGGATTATCATAAAGAAATCAACTACTAACAAATGCTGGAGAGGTTGTCTGGACAAAGAAACACTTCTGTACTGTTGCTGGGAGTGTAGACTGGTACAACCTGTATGGAAATCATTATGGAGTCCTCAAAATTTAGCATTATAAGTCCCATTAAACCCAAGTACTCAATTCTGGGTATTTTTCCAGAAGAATTGAAAACATCATACCACAGCAATATATGTGCTCTCATGTTTATAGCAGCACAATTTGTCATAGCTAAATATTGGAAACAATCCAAATGCCCTTGGACTGAGAATGGATAAAAAAGATGTGATGTTTTTATACAGTGAAGCTTTACTCAGCTATAAAGAAAGATATACTTGAGGCCTTCATATGTAAATTGATGCAACTAGAGGCTACACTCTCATAAGTGAAATAAATTAGGCCCACATGTATAAACATCATATTGTCTCCCTAGTTTAAGGTACAATAGATATAGTAAAAGGCAAAGAAACTGAGCCAAAGGAGTAAACAGCTGGGATGAGGGAAAGGAGGGAAAAAAAACCTGTATATACACAGGCTAGATAGCCAAAATGATTATGCTACTAATTTCTATCAGGTTTTAGAAGGCAGCAGTTAATCCTTTAAAATTTTTATTTTGACCAATATTACTCTGATAATCTGAGCAACTGCATTAAAGACAACAATGTTCAATATAGCAACCATTATTGAATACCTATTGTCTATTTTTTTTTGTTTTTTTTATTATATTGAAGTACAAATATCAATGAGACAGTTTTAAGATATCTTAACAAGATGGATTTGATAAATTAATACATTGCAAACTGTTTTCATAATGTTTTGGTATCATAGAAGGTGCATACATGATATTATACTTACAGATATTATTATACCATATGTCTTCTTATCAGTAAATTAAGAGAGTATAGCTGTTTGCATCTTATTTTTTATACCTGAATTACATCAAAGATTCAATAATTAATGCTTTCTACCTTGTTATTTTCCTATATGGTGGATGACCATAGTACTAGAAGCTGACATAATATCCTGTCCATCCACCATTAGTGCAAATCTTGCCTCCCATAGAATTATGTAGAAGCACAGCGTTATCTATCCCAACTGTACTGTCCATACACACACATCATGATTCTTCCTTTCTATACCCCTTCCTTTGTCTACACCTGTCAAAGATGGGCACTCCATTGTCATTCAACTAATTTAGGTGCCTGAACTCAAGGACACAATCCAACACAGTCCAGCGGTCCACAACAATAGTGAGTTATCCAAAGAAGTTGTCAACCATAGCCATTTACAGCTCAACTTATTATTATGGCCCCGCAGTGTATACTTCATTTTTATACTTTCCTGCTGGATGGTTAACTATTGTCTTTTTTAAAATTATGTATTGTTTCTAATGGCTTATCTATTATTTTTCTATTCTCTTTAAAATAAAAAATAGTAAATGAAAAAAAAGTGAAGTTACATCTCTACCTCTTAGAATAAATTACAGATAGATCAGCGAATTAAATGTAAAAAAGTATAACACCACAAGGAAGAAAATTTTTTAGAAGAAAACATAGGAGAAATTTTTAAAATTACCTTGCTGCAGGGAAACTCTTCAAAAATATAACACAAAACCCAGAAACCATAAAAAGAAACTTTGCCAAATTTAAATATATAAAGCCAAAAAATTCTGTATGCAAAGATCTTAAAGTCAAAAGACAACATGTTAGGGAAAAGATTTCCAGTACATGTAACACAAAGCTAATTTCTGTAATGTACAATGTGTTCTGTAATTTTTTAAGGATAAAACATACGCAAAGGAGGGCCAGCCAAATGACTCAGCAGACTAAAGTGCCTGTTTAGGCAGAGCACAGCAGCTGAGTTTCGATCCCTGGCCTGCCGTGTCGGCCTCTGGATGTGTCGGCCTCTGGATGTGGTGGCGCACACCAGTAATCACAACGCTTGAGAGGCTGAAAACAGGAGAATCTCTACGAGTCTGATCTATGTCTACGTAATGAGACCCTATAGACCCTGTTCTAAATACGTTTTTTTTTTAATATGCAAAGGAAATTGGCTAGCTTTCATAGAAAAAATACACATAAATGACTCTTCAACATATGAAAAGACAATACAGTAGTCTTCATGACATACTGTTTTTTACTTCTGTTTTTTTGTTGGCAGGGGCATTAAGGAAATGTCTTTACTGCATGTTGCTAGTGGAGCATAAAGTAAGATACCTATCAAAATTTTGAGTGCCCAGAAACTGAATTACACCATAAATTTCATTAGTAGAAATTTATCCTCCAGAAATATTCCTGTATGTATAGAATTCCATATATTTGTGGATTTTCATCAGATCATTTGATACAATTAAAAATATCTAAAATGTGGATTGTTTTCCATTTAAAGTAATATGTACAGCAATTGTATCCTAGAAATATTGTTAAAATATCCATACCAAGATCCAATCAGTACATCATTTTTTCTTTAAAAAATAAAGACCAGCTTGGATATATCTCAGTGGCCCAAGTACCTGCCCGTCAAGCACAAAGTCCTGAGTTTGATTTCCTGGTACCAAAAAATGTTTTAAAAAAGAGAAATATACCTAGGTACTTATATTTGCTTAGAATATATCTATGATATACATAAAAATTTTAAATATTTATTGTCTTTAGGGAGAAGAATAGTATGGCCAGGGAACAGATATAAGATGGAAACTATTTACTGATTATCACATTATACTTTTAAAAATGCTGTGCCTTGTGTATGTTACCTACTTTTTTAAAATGCTAAAATAAAGGGAAGGGGCTGAACAAAATTCTGTAACCACAATTTATTTATTTCTTCCACAAATATTGTAATATAAGAAAAGAAAAGGGAAAATATAGCTCTTTCAAAACCATCAGCCTAGAAAAAGACAAATATATATAATAATGACTAAAATATAGCTTGGTGAATGCAGTAAGTGATATAGTTGTGTGTACTAAGTACAATTGTGACACAAGAGTGTAATCTATTTCCTGTTTAATGCATCATATTTAAAAAATCAATTAAAGTTACATATATATGGAATACAACTATATAACACTATGTATAAATAGATAATAAAGGAATCAGAACACCCTGAAGAGGCCTAAATTGAAAGTTTCATTTAGCTGGTGAGGATATGAAGGGCTTTTGGAGTGTCTAAGTTGTTTTATTTATTTATTTTATTTTATTTTTTTGGTGGAACTTGGGATTGAACTGAGGCTCTTGCGCTTGCCAGGGAAGCGCTTATTCCACTGAGCCATCTCCCAGGCCCCAAAAATTCACTTTTTAGAGTTTTACTAATAAAGTAATTCAGGATTCTATAGGGACCGAGCACTAGATTAGAGTCTCTTACTCATAGTCCTAAAGATGGGAGAAAGGGGCTAGGGATGTAGCTCTGTGATGGTGCATTGGCCCTGTGTTCAATCCCCAGTACAAAAAAATAGGGAGGGGCAGGGAATACTGTGCTGTAATATTTGCCCTATGTCTTGTCTTTTCTTTTCTTTTCTTTCTTTCTTTCTTTCTTTCTTTCTTTCTTTCTTTCTGTCTGTCTGTCTGTCTGTCTGTCTGTCTGTCTGTCTGTCTGTCTGTCTGTATTAAAAATCAAACTCAGAACATTATGCTTGCCAGGCAGGCATTTGTGCCACTGAGCTGTAGCCTCAGCCCTGCCCTGATACCAGAAAGAAATAGGCTGTTTTCGTACTCCTCTATCTTTTCTCCTACCATTCAAGCCTGAATTTCCACAGGGTACCATACTGTATTTTGGAACTAATTAACATACAATGACTTCAGCTCTTATTACTGATTATATTTTTACACTTTTTTACCTGTGTCTTAAGGGATTAACCTCAGCATCCATTTGTTGTGTATAAGGTTACCTCTGTTTTTTTTTTTTTTTTTTAATGTGTTTGGTACAGGGTCTACTGCACAGCTCGGACTCATAGTCATCCTCCTATTTTTAGCCTCCCCAGTGCTGGTACAGTCGCACACCACCATACCCTGTCTTGATGGCTGGCCAGCGCATCTGAGGGCTGGCTGGGATGAGGCCTATGGTGCCAAGGATTGAACCCCAGTCTGTGCACTTGCTTAAGCAGTTGCTTAGTCTGCTGAGCTATTTCTCTGGCCCAAGATTACCTTTCAAGATTTGTTTGGGGATCTACAAGGGAAGTTTCTAATGTTTTATGAAACTTTTTTTCTTTCTCAAGAGTCTTACTAGGAGCAAACCCTCATCTGATCCATTTTTAGATGACTGAACAGTTTGCTGCAGAGCAGCCCAGACTATATTAAGTAATTCTGGCATTCAGAATTTATAGCCCTTCCTATTTTAAACTCCACATAACACATAAATATCAATTAAAATCCACTAGAATATGAGTCAAATGCAGAATTGCTATGTAGTAATAATTTTAAGTTCTCCCATGAAGTTATGTTCAGCTGGGAAGATAGCTCAGGGCATAAGTTCCTGTCTAGCAAGTGAAAGGCACTGAGTTTGACCCCCAGTAAAAACAAAACAAAAAACCATGAAGTTATGTTCAGGACAAATGATCAGCCTCTATCTTTCATTAAGTCCTACTTTAGAGCAATACTGCTTATTTCCTTCCACTTTGGTATTTTCTACTGGTCTTGTTCCATACTTCTACTTTAAACTAATTAAAGTAGCTTGGGTCAGCCAAATAGCTCAGCAGATTAAAGCACCAGCAAGCAGGCATAGGAGCCGGAGCTTGGGGGATGGGGTTCAATCTCCAGGACTGCAGTGCTGGCCTGGCCCCCAGGAGACAGCAGTTGAGAATGGGTAGTGGCACAAGCCTGTAATCCCAGCTCTTGGGAAGCTGTAAACAAGTGGATCACTGCTAGTCTGATCTAGTAGTGAGACCTTGAACATCCTGTAGACCTTCCCTAAAATACAGGGGGAAAAAAAATGGCTTAATCTTACAAAAACCAGAGCATAGTGACCTGGGCACTTTCTTTACTGACTGTATTCACACTTCGTTAGCCATGTGTCTTGAGGTATTGACCTCAGCTTCCATTTCTTGTATGTGCGATTACCTTTCAATCACTTTATTTATTTATTTATTTATTTATTTTGCAGTACCAAGAATTGAACTCAGGACTCTGAGCTTGCTCGGACAAGCATTCTACTGAGCTATCTCCCCAGGCCCTCAATCACTTACTTTAAATACTTTAATTACATATATAGTATATCATATGTGTTAGATAGTGTGCTGATTCCAGGACTGTGGTGCTTCCCTTTGAAGTATAATTATAATTGTTGTACGTTGTATTTTACTTTGTATTTCTGCTTCTTATACAAAGTAAAATACAACGTACAACAAGTAAAATCAATTGAATCAGATAAGGCAAAGTGAATGGCATATGCTGCAGGATACTAATCAGCTTTTCTTCTGGATGGTTAACAACCTAAGATCACAAGTCAGAGTTGGAGAAATAGAAGAGCCACAAGGCCAGCCAACATTTTGGCCCTAGCCTTTCAAGGTCAGCGAAGACTCAGGACATAGGAGAACCTGTACTGCAACATCATGAAACTCA
>PVKA01016737.1:0-47290 GCA_004027165.1 Ctenomys sociabilis | reverse complement strand
ACAGCAATTCCAATGACAGCAGCTGTTCCCATCTCACTCGTGGCAAGCTAGAGCTGCCCCGCACCTCAATTTATCCAAGTCCTGCAGCTCATAGAATCCAAAAACCTAGGCAAGCAGCAGGTGTTTTTGACTTGTTTAAGTGCTATGAAAGCGAGCCAGAACTGAGGGAAGAAGCTCGCCGTGCCCTGCTTCCTGGATGACTCCCAAGGACTCACACGATTCAGAATCCAGTGAGGAATTCAGCATCTTGTGGGTATAAGTGAAGACCGGAGGTTGTCCTAAACTCACTCAACCTGGGAGTAGAAGATTCCCGATGTCAAACTACCACGTCTCCTGACTGTTCTGGGACCTTGGTACTGTTTTCAGATATTTCTACATAAATTAGGCAGAAGCCAGCCTTCTTCCAGATGCAAAACTCAGAAATTAACACTACTGGGTTTTCATAAGAAATTACTCTATTGAGATCTCATCTCGAGTGACACTTTCCCTGTGGCTCTCATGTGGCACACAGACACACACAAAGCGCAGCACGCAAGGGCCCAAGAGCCTTCTGTCCAGGACAGAGCTAGAAACTGCTGCTATTGCTCCGTAGAGATGTTCTAAGAAGTCAAACCAGAACTGCTCGTTAATAAGTCTGAATACAAGCGAGCATTTAAGAACAGAGGCCACTTAGAGACAGGCTGAGCAACAGTCAATTGGAAAGAAAAGCTCTAGAAGCATAAAATATAATGAGGAACAAGAAACAGAAAGATTAAAAAGATGGGGATAAAAGAGGATTAAAGGTAACACAGCTAAACTGGCTCTCTCGTCAAAAAGGGACACTAATGCTAGGAATAAACCCACAGTACCCAGGAGGTGCGGGCATGAGCTCAAGTTTTAAGAATAATTGCAACAGGACCACAGAAAGAGTTCTTAAATAAGCAGCATAAAAGACATGATGTGGTTTAGGAGACTGAGGTTAAAAGGAAGTTAGGTGAGCAAAGAAAGACAGATTTTTAAAACAAGTAGATTTAGTAGCTACTAAGAGGGGAGCTGCAGAGCAAAGGCCTTGAGGAACGAGCTTACACTTGAGAGAATGGAGACAAGATTTAATAACTTCTAATTAAAATGGGTACATTAAAAAAGTCAAACATTTGGCATACTTCTGATCAATGTGATTTGATTAGCAATTATGTTTGGATGATAATTTGTATACTTTTCCAAAATACATTTTTGGCACCAAAATGTCTTTATTGGAAGATTCCTTTTGGAATCGCTCCCATGCACTGCACTCCAAAGACACAGCAAATGTTTGAGGTCTAAGACAGACAAATGCAGGCTGGAGGCAGGGCACTGTCTGAAGGTCTAGAGCTTCCCTCTAGAACAGTCTAGAGCAGGGGGAGCGAGCCTTTAGGAAGCTGAGTGCCCAATGTACAACCAAAACATTTACTCATCCCAGTGCCAGCGCTACAATTAAGCCTAAACACTGAGGTTTCAATTTAAAAATACAATTGCTTTCCAACACTCAGCTGCTGGGGTGACTTGGCTTGCAGACAGACAGCTTGGCACTTGTGCCATGGGCACCACCATGCATTCAGGGGAAAGGACACTTACACCTTAATTCCTTCTTCTGCTTTGCCTTTGGCATAAAATTTTACATGAAAATGCTTTGTTATAAAAATCTCACTTGGCCTGATGTCTGCCTTGTCTGAATTTAGAGAAGACATACAAATAGGGATTTTTAAAAACCACCCCAACAGCTGTACTCTGACCCTAACACACGGTATGTGTGCTGGCTAGCAGCAGCCACTGACTGTAGCACCGCAGTGTAAGAGACTTCTTTATAAATGCAACTGAGCTACATGCAGTCTGAGTCCAGCAAAAGTAGTGCCAGCCCAGCAGGGGTGAAGCAGTTCTGAGCAAGGAGCCTGTGGATGGCGCATGCGCGGTTTGTCAAGGCCGCAGATTCACAGATGCAGGCGCAGGAGAGGCCCCCATCCGCTTACACACTCAGGGAGCATCTGAAAGCTGGAACAGAGAGGGCCGGGTTGTGCTGAGAACAGCTTCCAGTACTTGCCTAGGTTCAGTCCCCAGAATGCAAACAAAAACACAAAGGGAACCCTCATTAAGAGGAACACACACATAAGGACTCTCTGGAAACCGACGCTGTGGGCGCCATGGGAAGGGCACACAGAAGCCTAGAAGCTCATGGCAGCCAAGCTGGAATTAGCTCAGGCCACACTTTGAGTCTGTTGTTCCCTTTTGACCCTGGTAGGGATCAAACCAGCAGATCCAAGAGAGATCAGGGCTTGGCTCAGGCAAACCCTATAACCAGCCAGGCAGGATGTGGCAGAGGTCACAAAAACCCACGCTAATGGTGAAGCAAGATATTTCCTCTAGAGAGGCCAAGGCAAGAACATTGGACCCAAAAGGACTCCCGGCTCCCAGCTCCTGAGCACTGCATGGGGACCAATCAGAAGGTGCTATTCCCAATCCTTCATTTACATCTGGGCATGCACAACCAATGCAAAGACACAATTTGCATTTATATCTATTTATTTATTTTTTAATGTATTTGGTTGTTGCAAGGTCTCATTATGTAGCTTGAACTAGTGATCCTCCTGTGTTCAGCCTCCCTAGCACTGGGATTATAGGCATGTGCCATTATGCCCAGACTCTGGCCAGCTCAGCCTGCCCTGGGGGAGAGGCTGGCATGGCATGTGGTGGCAGGGATTGAACTGCAGTCCCTGTGCTTGCCTGTGCCAGCCTAAGCAGGTGCATTAGTCCACTGAGCTATCTCGCCGACGCCCCAAGACACAATTTTGGATCCGTCATTTATATCTAGTGAGAGGTCAAGTGAGTTTGTGATAGGACCATTGTCTCAATGTTCTATTTACAAGAGGCAGAGGCCCAGTCAGATGTTATGGGTATAAAAGATCCCCTTCCCTTTATCCCTGGGCTCCCATGAGCTTTTTCACCGGCCAGTTCTCCCTCTGGAGGGTACATCTTTTTCACCTTCAATAAAACTACACCCCCTGCCTCTTCAGTGTGTCTTAACTAGTTCTTTGTTCTGGACACTGAAGACAGGGAAAGAAACCTGTCCCTCCCATCTGGCAATAGAACCATTCTAGTTCTACTATCTTGCAAGAGATAATGACCACAAGTACAGAAATGTCACCACCACACTGAAAAGGCGGTCACAAAGCCACCTGAGATTTCTCTCTTCTTTTTCCTTTATGCAGTGCTGAGGACAGAACCCAGGGCCTCTTTCATGCCAGGCACATGCTCTACCACTGGACCACACTCCAGCCCATGAGACCCCAGAGGCCTGGACGCCACTCATTGGCTAACAGGGCAAACAGTGGCTGTGCCTCTACCCAAGAGGGGAGCAAGGACGAAAGTGCTAGGCCCTGTGGTGTCGTGCTTGCCTGGAGGGCTCGTGCCCAGGCAGGCAGACGGGGGTCTGACATCATGCTGTTTGGCTCTATGTGTGCTACAATGGAAAAAATAATTTTCTGAAAAATCTGGAAAGGACAGAGGGATGAAAAAAATGACCAGCTGCCCCACAATTGAGTTCAGCATCCACAGAGATGTCCATGACAGCTCTCTCCTTCCTCCCTCTCCTGTCCTATCTTCTGTTGATTCTAAGGTGCATGTTTTTCCACAAACTCTGAAATGGGGACATTTACAATTGATGGTGTCTGAGGGACAGCGTTTTCCTCTCCAAACTGGGGCATTACAGTGAGAACCAGCTTGCGTTAGGGCAGAAGCTGAGGGCATGTGCGCGCCTGTACATGCTTTCACAGCTAACAGCATGCTGCTAAATTATTCTCTGAAAGCTGCTGGAGCCCAGCTCACCTTGGCGCTCCATTATTTCAGCTCCAGGAAGGACTAACTGTTATTCCAACTAGTTCTGCCACTTAAAGTTAGCCATCTTGGACCAGGAAGCACAGCCTCAGGAGAAACAGAAGGCGCTGCAGAAAACTGTCCAATTCTGGGAGAATGCTCATTTTGAAACAAACTACACTGAACTCTGCTAAAGACTGCTTGCTTCCCACCAGGCAGTGGCTGCCTGGGGTGCATGTGCCCTCTTGGAGCATTGGGGCACAGAAGGCCAGGTGTGGGCAGAGGATGATGTCAAGCAAGTCTCATCAGAACAAACTGGTAGCCTCTGCTCAGGTCCTCCAACTTCCATGTTGGTGTTTTCTGTGCCCACTCACCCCTTAGCTTGCCACCAGCACACTGTTTCAGTGTGGAAGGATGTGGATAAGGCCCAAGGGACCCCACTGGGGCCTGGCTCTGTCCTGGCCCTGGCTGTGTGGATGACCCCACCCCTCCACTGCACACCTCACTTGAGGGACAGAGTTTCCCGGATGGGACTCACTTAGCTCCACCCCTGGAAGCCAGGATTCGGGATGCTCAAAGAAGGTGGGTGTGGCTCCCGCTGGGCAAGGGCTCTACCCCAGGTCTCTATACCCGCCCAAGCCTTTGTTTTAATTTGCTTTTGGACAGCATGTTGGTTTTGCTGTTTCAAGCAGGAAAGATTCTGTTTGTTTGCTGTTAGTTTTTAGGTCAGGAAAGGGATTTTGAAAAGGAAGACCTAGGGCCAGGCGTGGTGGCGCATGCCTGTAATCCCAACACTCGGGAGGCTGAGGCAGGAGGATTGTTGTGAGTTCGAGACCAGCCTGAGCTACAAAGTGATCTTAAGGCCAGCCTGAACTGCATAGTGAGACCCTGTCTCAAAAAGACAAAAAAAAAAAAAAAAAAAAAAGAAAGAAAAAAGAAAAAAGAAAAAGAAAAGGAAGACCTGGACCTGAACACTGCTTCAAATTTCTTCTGCTTCTAAATCCGAGTCATTCTCCAGGCCAGTCTCTGCAGACAGCGCCTGTGCTGCACAAGGCCAGTGAATCCCAGAACAGCGCTGCATTACTTCCTGTATGTGGCGGTGGGGCTCCCTCTAGCTTCCCCGTCTCCTCAGCTCCTATTTTAGCCAAACACTGAATTGTTCATTTCAGATACTGTGCCTCCCTGCTCTACATTTCCAGTTGTTGGTTCACATTTTTCCCCTGAGAAAAGGTCTCATGATGTAGCCCAGGCTGGTCACGAACTCGGCAGTCTTCCTGCCTCAGCCCCCGGAATGCTGGGATTTTAGGCCTGTGCCAGCATAGCAGGCTCCGCTGGGTCACTGTGAGGAAGAGTTCCCACTCTCTGAGATTCCCACATGCACTCATCAGGGCCATCTTTCCCATCAAGCCGAGGGCACATGGTAGCCTGTGGCTCCCTTTGCTCATTCCTGCACCTGGCTCCCCTCCACTGCCCCTGAGCCATGCTATCCTTTGTTCATCTGTTGCCTGATGAGGAACCAGTTTCTGCTTCTTAGCAAGCTTGGTGATTTTTATTGTGTTGGACAGTGCAGAGGAAACACTGTAGGGGGCTTGGTTACGTTTCCTCCTTTGGAGATCTGAGTTTTGTTTCAGAAGTTTCTCTGAACCTCTCAGGCTCGGTCTTACTGTTTCTTCAGGTGAGCCACTCTGATTTTGTTTCCCATCCTGCAGTGTCATCCCCATTGCAGTACACAGTTCCCCTTGCTGTGCCCCCTGCAGCTGGTACCCTCCCAGCCTGGCTTCCCTCTTCTGCTTCCAGCTAGACTCCCAAAGAAGCTTTTTCAGTAAATCTGCATGGTGTAGCAGCAGGCAGCAAGTGAGTTGCCATGGTAACCAACCCTTTCTAGCAAACAGCTGGAATCCACTGCTTATGATTTAGAGAACAATGCCCCGCTAGGGTTAATACAGCGCCAGCCCCAGGCAGAGGTTGGAACAAAGGGGCTAATGGGTGGTTTTTCCAATAGCCACTGTAGACTGGGGTGTCCAGGTGACATTAATGCAGGGGACTCTGCCTGCTCCTGCAAGTACCTGTGTCACTGTGCTTAAGCAGCTGGCATGGAGTCCACAGTCTACAGGAGGCTTCCCTGGCCCTGCCACCTCCATAGGGAAGACCCCCCCACCCAAGGACAAGTCCTGGGGACTCAGAAGGCACAGAGTCCAGGACAGGAGCTGGCAAACTACAGTGCATAATCACAGCACTCGGGAGGCTGAGGCAGGAGGATTGTGGTGAGTTCGAGACCAGCCTGAGCTACAAAGTGAGTTTAAGGTCAGTCTGAACTGCATAGTGAGACCCTGTCTCAAAAAGACCAAAAAAAAAAAAAAAAAAAAAAACTACAGTGCAACTGGACAAAGTCCATAGGGATCAAAAGTTACTTAGAACCCCATGCTGTCTTTGTGCATAAGAATTGCAGTCCTGGGTTGCACTGGATTGGAAGTCCTTTTGGACCACCCTTATCTCAGTGCTACTCAGTGGCTAACCTGGAAATTGGTGGGCCCAAGGGGCACCATGCACTGAGTAGCCCCAAGGTGTGTGGACAGTGGCATCTCCTGGCTCCTTGTGCCCTGGAACTTCCACGTCTCCACTGGAGAGCACATAGAACCACGTTGGTGAAGGTGCTGCCTACTTTTCTTGGCTTACTGGGATTTTAGTGTAGAAGTCTTGATACAACGAAGGTGATTTCTGACCTCTGGTGTGAGTTGAAGGATCAGCACACACCAGGCACAATGACCTTAGGTGATCCATGCCCAATGCCCTGCACCTAAGGGAGGTGAGGCTCCTGCTTCCCATCTTCCCAGTCACCCTAGAGGGGATCTAGGCACCTAGGGATCTTGGAAGGCAACATCCCTGAAGGGCATCTAGGGGTGCACATGTACCTTTGCATATGCGGTTGTCTTGATAAACCACTGCCGGAGGAACCTCTGCTCTACCTTCACACCTGAACGCCAGGAACAGCCATGCTCGTTGACTTGCTCATTAGCAAGCACCGTCTCATCCACTGGGTCCCAGTTGACCAGGGCCTATGGGGATACAGGAGACAAATGAGGCAGCCTGTGGAAAGTCTTTGGAGGGTCCTTGGGTTTGAGGTCACTGGACTGGGTGAGGTGTGGCCAGGGCATCAGGAGCCAGGCGTGCAGAGCACAGGAATCCCACATGGGACTGCATCATGGAAGGGAGGGAGGAGGCACCAGGCAGGTGTCCCACACAATGCTGGTGTCTTTTTTTAGACACCAGAGTCCTGGGTAGCTTCTATCCTTGTTTCAGTAGTTGCTTTGCCATCTACACTCACCCTTATAACATGCGGGCACCATCTGGCATGGAGAAGGCACCAATCTGGATGGCAGACCATGTACTTGGCAATCATAAGACCCTGGGTTGAATTCCTAGCACCCTGGACCCCAACCAAAAGTGGCTTTAGGAAGCTACGACGCTGACTGCTGCCCAGCGGCCTGTGGGAGCCACCTATCTTTCCACCCCAGGCCTCATCCTGCAGGCTGGGTTTGACCACTGCTCTGTGCTGCAATGATTTGGGCTCTGTCCAGTCCCTAGTCCAAGCCAGCACCTCATATCGCTCCTGAGCCTGAGGCCCTGCAGCCAGCACCAGGGGCTCCTGGCTTGTGGGTTTCCCTGACCTCGGCATGCACATTTCCTTCCTGTTTCTTAGTGACTGAGGTCAAGTGTACCTTCCACTTCTGATTGCGGTGGGAGCCAAGGCCATAACCTCAAAGTGGCATAAAATGTAGGCATGGGGACACAGATAGGGTGTGATTTATGAGCTACCACTTTACAGTTAAAAGTAGGCCCAGGTGCTGAAAAATCTAAACTTGTAAACTCCGTATTAGGGGTGGGAAACATATGCATTAAATAATCTATTTCCTCTACAATAGCCCCCCCTCAAAAGTCTCAAGTCATAGACTTAAAGAGAATAAATCCAGGACAAAAGGATCTTAGAGCTAAAAATCATCAGGTTAACAAAACACTGATTTGTTCACCTATCATCACTGCCCTATAGAGCCTGGGAGTAAAGGCAGCACTTAAAATAACAAAGTAAAAGGGCCAAATATTGTTAGGTAACTTACAACAGAGGTAACCCTCCACTGAAAACAATGACCAAAACAAAACCACAAATGATAAAAATCCAAACCATCTACTGGTGACTGAACCTGGACGTTGGGGGGGGGGGGGCTATGACCCTGCTGCTGGCTCTGGCCCTGTACACCTGGGGATGCAGGACCTAGCCTAGCAATTACAAAACCAAATGGGACTGTATTTCCTTGTCAGCATTTCCACACAGCCTGGCTCTCGGTGACCACAATGCAGGGGGGCAGACACACTCTACAGAGGTTTCCATGAAAGTCACAGATGTGGAATGAGAGACTAATGAGAGCAGAACGGCAGCTCCACCCCCACAAGCAGCTCCAGCATCCGAGTGACACCAAAGGAAATAGGCACTCAATGAAAGATGAACTCAGTAGGACCCATGACAGCCACACCAGTGTCCTCCCTGGGCCCCCATCACGTCAACCTCAGAGCCCTGGTTCAGCTCAGTTTTGGGGCTGGTCTGGTTGTAAGCCCAAGCCCCGGCAGGGATAGGAAGCCCTACAGACCTGAGGCTGCTTCCCAGGGTGCTTTCCTGGGCTCCCTTGAGGCCAGGCCTACCCTCACCCACATTTCTGGATTCCCACATTGTCCATGTTTACTTTGAAGGGCATCTGATTGCTAAGCACACAGCCTTGGCCTGGGGATATCATTTCTGGACAACTTTATAAAACACATTTGTTTCCTTGGATGATATTATGTTGTCTATCACCCACAGAGGCCAATTCTACATCCCTTTGTGGCTGAATAACCTTGCTGGTAATAAGATACTGTCTTTGTTTTGAAATCAGCCTTAAATCAATTTGGAGATGAGCGAAACACTCTGAATTCTGACAGTTACCTGGCAACATTCCAAGCAGGAGAGAAGTTTTTTTTTTTTTTTTTTTTTTTTTTTGCTATTTCAGGCTACCTTAAGGGTAGGTGTGATGTGGCTTATGGAGCTGGGGATCAAACTGCAGTCCCCTGCAACTGACTGCATTTACCCAACCAGTGCTTTAATCAACTGAGTTAACCAGCAAGCCCCCTAAAAGGGTCCCTCTTGGGCTCAGATTATATTGTTTTATTTATCTCATTAAAGGTATTAGGAATTGAACTTGGGACCTTGCACTTGCCAGGCTGATGCTTAGGCTGCTGAGCTATATCCCTGGCTCCCCAAGCAAGAGAATATGCTGGTAAATCCAGGACCACATACTACATTCAGGCTTTTTGCTCCAGTGGCCAGCTCAGTACGTCCAGGGTGGGGCTGGCACAGCATGTGGTACTAGAGATAGAACTTGGGTCCTTGCACTTGCCAGACAGGCACTTAAGACCCCTGAGCTACCTCCCCTGTTCCTGACTTTTCTATTATGTTAAATTTAAACCGGCACAGGTAAAGCAGCTGCCACCCTGGATGGTACAGCTTGAGGCAGCACTGAGATGCTCCTTCCTCGAATCACCCCAAGCTTCTCTGCTGTGGCTGAGCCACTGCCATAAGCAGCACGCCCATTTCCTGGAAGACTACTTTACATAGGCCTGGGTACACACAGTTGGTTTTTGTTTTGCTTAGTGCGGGGAATCAGACCTGGGGCCTTGAACATGTGTTGTAGTTTGTGTCTAGTTGTCCCCCCAAAGCCTCATGCAGTCATGGGGGGCACTTCTAAGGTTTGTGATTAACTCATGATCCACTGGGATAATGGGTACGCATGCTACACTCAGCCTGGGATATAGAGCCTGAATGCAACTTAAGAGAAACAGACTTACTCTCTGTTGCAACTGTTGCTGCTACTTCTCCATTTGCTCTTGCTCTTTGCAGCCACCATGAATGGCAGCTCTCTGCCATGTGCCACTCTGCCCTGGAACCAGCCAACTATGAACAGAAACCTCCGCAGACTGCGAGCTAAATAAACTTTTCCTTCTGCAATTTTGAATGTCAGGTATTTTGTCCCAGCAATGAGAGAAAAATAGCTGAAACAACATGCTAAAGCTGTACCCTGCCCTGAGCTACACCCTCAGCCTGACAAATGTTCCCAGCTTTTCTAAGAGCACTCCCACCTTGGGCGATGGGTGAGAAGCCAGATTTCCCAAAGGTTCTGTTATTAGCTGCTCCTGCCGCTGTGAGAGGAGCAGGTCGAAGGTCTAAGAAGCCGGAGCATCTCCTGTTTTCTGACCTCACTACAGGCACAGGACACTATTACGTGCTGGGAATGCAAGGGTGACAGAAACCCAGACCCCAGAGACTGTAAACTGAGGCAGGAGGCAGTTACTCTCTGCTGCGACTGATTTCACAGACTTGAGGGGATGCTCGCTTTCACAGCTACCATTCTTTCTTCCTTAAGCTAATTAGAATGTAGTCCAAGGAGATAGAGGCACACAGTGTGTTAAAAAGTGCTGCTAGAATGAACTCACCTCCTTTTGATAGGCCAGTCCGGCTTCATAGAGCTTAATGAAGAGGTACTGGGTCCACTTGTAGTAATCCGGCAAACATGTAGTAACTTCCTGTGAAGAGGAGACAGTGTCACATGCCCATCACTGTGAGCGTCCTCTGCAGCATGTGTGCCAGCCTTGCCATTTGCTTCTGGAAAGCAGCCCTCAGGCACACTCACCAACCTAGAGTATGTTCCCCAATTCATAAAGTGAGAGAAGCAGCCCTCGGGACAGCTATTCTGGACACACTCCCTCCCACCCAGGGCATGTCGAATGACAAGGAACCCAGCTTCAGCTCCTGTGCACGGTCCCTGTCCCTGCCCAGACACAAACAGGTGGACCACTCTGTAGGGAAATGGGTCTCAGTACTGTGATCCCATGAACATATGCAGGGACCAGGAGGTGGCCACTTGGAAATCAGAGAGTGTGAGAGGCATGTTCGCTTTGACACACACCTCACTGCAAAATGAACCTTGTGCTTCAGTGACACTGGATGGTGGCCCCGAAGACAGAGTTCTCTGCTATGTGAGTCAGCTACTGTCTCCTCAGGAAGGCCAATGAAATACATACCAAATAGTAAGCACAGTGAGAAATCACCCAACATTTCTGAGGCTAAGACAAAGGCTTCCAAAACTTACTTTCTGTTCTCATAAAGCAGTTGCTATAGGATTTTCAGAAATAAGCCTTTGTCCTGCCAGTGCAGGGTCCAGGCCCACGGCCTCACTCAGATCAGACAGGCATTGAACCCTGTGCTGCACCTTGGCCTTGACAGTTTGCAGTTAGCATTTAATTAGCGTAAGAACCTTGATGCAGTCACGTGTTTATTTCCTTGTACTCAATTTCAGGAGCTGGCTGACAGAAATGGAAGAAGGGCTATTTGTGGCTGAGGGGGACAGAGCTTGCCTAGTGTTTAGGAGGATTAGGGTGTGAAGCCCAGCACTGTAAAACCAAACCAAGCAAAAATATCAAAAAGCAAAGAAAAGAAATGGCTAATGGGAGGGGATGTTTCCAATGGTTCCACGTGTAATGGAACCAAAAGGTATACAAACTGTCTTAGGTACATACAACTCATCTTTTCTTTCTTTCTTTCTTTCTTTTTTTTCTTTTGTCTTTTTGAGACAGGGTCTCATTATGCAGTTCAGGCTGGCCTTAAGCTCACTTTGCAGCTCAGGCTGGTCTTGAACTCACAACAATCCTCCTGCCTCAGCCTCCCAAGCGCCTGTACCACCACGCCTGGCTCAACTCATCTTTCTTAAAATAGAAAATGAGAGCCGGGCATGGTGGTGCATATCTCTGATCTCAGCACTGGGGAGGGTGAGGCAGGAGGATCACTTTGTAGCCAACCTGGGCAACAAAATGAGCTCAAGGCCAGCCTGAGCTGCATAGTGAGACCCTGTCTCAAAAAGACATTAAAAAAAAAAAAAAAAAAAAAAGGACAGTTGTTATGCCTAGAAGGTGAGGTCTTTAGTCTCCTTATCTTTCCATATATTTGAGTTGTTTATAATAAAATAGTACAATGAGCCAGCTGCAGTGACACATGCGCATAATCGCAGCGTTTCGGCAGACTCAAAATGGGAAGGTACTAAATTTGATCCCAGCCTGGGCACTTAGAGAGACTATTTCAAAATTTATAATGTCATATATGTATGTATATATTATATAATTTTTTTAACAAAAGGCTGGGATCATAGGTCAGTGTGAAGGTTTTAGGTTTAATCCTTAGTACCACCAAAATAAATACATATTTTCCATGAATATATTACATGCATCTCATAATGAATATACATGTGCTTTTTAAGCCCCCAAATCTGTTTCCACAGACTGAGAGTAAAAGTTACACAGCAATGAAACATTATCTTCAGCTAACTTTATGGTTTTTTTTGCTTTTATTTTTGAGACAGGGTCTTGCTATAGAGCTCCCAGGGATCCTCCTGCCTCAGCCTCCTGACTGCCCGGATTACAGGTGTATATCACTATACCCAGCAGGGTTACAGTTTTGAAAGTCAGTTTGCACAATGTAGAACAGAAGACTGATGGGAAAAGCCTTCCTTGGCTGCATCAGCCAATCCCGGCCAGCCCAGGATGGGCAGCACTACCCCTTGGGGTCAGCTCCCAGTACAGCAGGAGGCAGGACCTCAGGCTGCTCGCCTCTTGGGGATAGGCCAGACTCACTGCCCAGTCTGAGGGCCCAGGAATGCCCAGCTGTGTGGGGATACTAGAGTGATTCCTATATAACTCACACAGAGCGCAGGGGCGCCAGTTCCTTTCATTCAAATACAACCCAGCCAAACAAAACCAGTTATTTCTTTTTTCTTTTTTTTGAGACAGGGTCTCACTATATAGTTCAGGCTGGCCTTAAGCTCACTTTGCAATCTTCTAATGTTTTATCTCAATCAAAATCACCAAAACCAGCTTTAGGAAATTAAGTTGCTTAGAAGCTTTCTTTAGTGATTGGCCAGAAATCACAGCCCTCTTTTCACATTCTCCTGGGATCTGCTTTGCTGAGAACCCAAACGCATACAGAGATGTTCACAGTCCTCCTTCCCGCTCTGTAAAGCAGGAGTTCTTGCCCCAGAGATACGGCTCCCTGGGAACATCTGGCAGGGACTGGGAAGTCTGCCTCTGGCACAACTGCATCTGTGTTTGTGGCACCTAATGGATAAAGGGTCTGGAGGTTGGAGAAAGCCTGGAATGCCCAAGATAGCTCTAGGAACATCAGTTATTTAGCCCCTGGTATTACTAGTACCAAGGTGGGAGAAACTGGGGCTAAGGCTTTAAAGTTCACATCTGAGCCGGGTGTGGTGGCGCAGGCCTATAATCCCAGCACTCGGAAGGCTGAGGCAGGAGGACTGTTGTGAGTTCAAGATCAGCCTGAGCTACAAAGTGACCTTAAGACCAGCCTGAGCTGCATAGTGAAACCCTGCCTCAAAAAGACAAAAAAAAAAAAAAAAAAAAAAAAAAGTTCACATCTGAAGATAGCAGGTTAGAGAACTAACTGGGTAGCTCGCTGTCAAAGCAGTAAAATGGATCAAATGCCCACAGGCAAAGCAGAGATCCTGAACAAGGCAGCTAGCCTGGCATGCTTCTGCATGTGCCCCACCTAGAGGTGCAGCAAGGCATCTGGGCACACCAACTGCTGCTTTGGTTCAGACCTAATGTGTCCCCAAATGCTCGCGTGCGCGCGCGCGCGCGCGTGTGTGTGTGTGTGTAGCATCTGGACTGTGGGGGACCATCCATAGAGGACCATGGAAGCTGAAAGGTGGTCACAGGGGTGTGGCCTGGAGGGCTTCTCTAGCTCTCCAAGTCCTCCCTTCACCCTCTGCTTCTTGGCCACCCTTGTGAGAGCTGCTCTCCTCTATGGGACCCTGGGAAAGCTGGAACTGACCCTTCTAAAAACTGCAAGCTAAAATAAACCTTCCCTCTTTTGACTTGGGGGTGTTGGGTGCTGTGTTTCACCAACAGGAGCAGAGCTAAGGCTACCACCACCCCTTGGAGCACCTTGGAGAAGGGGTGGGTGGTGTGGGTGTGGGGGGGTGGAGTAGAGAGACAAGTCAGGTGACATTCAGAAGCACTGTCTTCTATGCACAGTGCTGCTCACTGGGAATGAGTGCCTGACTTTACCATCTAAATGTTCAGTCATTAAGCCGGGTGTGGTGGCGCACGCCTGTAATCCCAGCACTCGGGAGGCTGAGGCAGGAGGATTATTGTGAGTTCGAGACCAGCCTGAGCTACAAAGTGAGCTTAAGGACAGCCTGAACTGCATAGTGAGACCCTGTCTCAAAAAGACAAAAAAATAAAAATTAAAAATAAATGTTCAGTCATTAATACGCTGCCAAGGGTGGTCTGGCTTGGAAAATCTCCCATGAACTTATGGAACAAACTTTCTACTTTGAACCTAGAGAGGCACAGTTTGTCTTCACCCTTTTGGCATGCATGAGTGCAGTGAGAGGCAGGAGTGGCTGGCTCATCACACCTCTCAGTTTGTCTTCACCCAACATCAATTTATCTTTCTCATGAAACAGCTATTGGACAAGTAATTGTTTCAAGCTCACCCCTGGGGTCTGGCCTCATGTCCAGACCAATGCTGCCTATGCCCCCAGGTGAGCCCTGATCCGGTTGGGGCTCCATGCATGGCACCCACATCTGCCCACATGCCATGGTACAGCACCAACATGATAAGACTTTTTGGTGAGACACCCAGAAAACATGGAGGCTTATGCTTCAGGATTTTCCCACATTGGATGTTTTCTTTTCTTTCTAATGAGTCCATTATTTTTAATACGAAAAGCCAGGTAATTCAAACTTACAGCTCTAAAAGCAACTGCAATTCAGCCATGCTCCACAGATCTACATCGAGGCATCAGCATTCATATCCTCTGAGCTTGGGAGAGCACAATCCAGCTGCCATGACACCAAACTTATTCATCTGGAATCTCAACTAGAATGGTGCCCCCGTGCCGCCATTCTATATCCTATGATACCTTGGTCTGGCACGGACATATTTTGCAAAGCTCAAGGCAAACTCAGAGCCAGTGCGGGAGGGGCACTCTCAGAGCCGAGGGTGGCTCGAGGCGCACTCTCTGGACCCTGCCACCCACCCACCTCAATGCCCTGCACACTTTAAAAGCTGTGCTGCTCAGCCAGCTGGTAGCTCCTATGGCACAGAGATTTGGCAGTGACAAACTCCAAGAGGCTGAGCCAGAGCCACCTTAGTGCTGATATCAAGTGACATTTGCTGTGTGAATAAGGCTAACTGGGTGATCCAGAGTCCACTTTGGATCCACGCCACAATTCCCTCCTTAGAAACAGGGGCTTCCAGCCCATCCCAGGGGCCTGTAGTAAGGGAGGAAGCTTCTGTGTGTGAGGCACAGGGGGGGCACACAGAGGAGCTTGGCTGCTTTGCCCTTTGGCATGCATTAGCGCAGTGAGAGGCAGGAGTGGCTGGCTCATCACACCTCTCAGGTGGGCTCCTGGGCAAGGACAGGGACAGCAAAGGGCCAGGCATAGTCACTTTCCCAACATCAGCCTCTCTCTAAAGAGAGCTGGCATTCAGGAGACAAAGACCAGAACACAAGCCCAGACAGGCAGACTCAGCAAGCTGTTCCCAGGCAGCTTTGCTACATCTAGGGCCACCCCGCCATGCCATTTTCACTCTGGCAGGGCTCAGCTGGGTCTCTGTGTCTTGGTCCAGATGTATCAGTATTCGTGACTATCTCAACCTCAGAACAGCTAAAGCTCGCCCAAAGCTCTCACACATCACACTGGTGTTGCAACCTTCCCAGTTTAGCTATATCAGGAACAAAACAAACACAGCCCTGAAGTACCCTAAGAGTTTGGCCCTAAGAGGGGGTTTCTAGAGATAGGGTTTCACCTCCTCCCACCTGAGCTCCTGTCCCAAGAACAGTGATCAAAACCTGTGATTTCTGTCATCTTTGTCCTTTGTTATTTATGACCACAGATCACAAGATGTTCGCAGGGGCTTGCCTTTCATCTCTCCAGAGGGGAGGAGAGATGGCACAGGCCAGCTCAGCAGGTGAGGGACAGTGTGGGACCCAGGGCAGGCACTGAGAAGGATCTATGGCTGACCCTCCCTACAGGTCTCCACCCTACCCAACAGATTCTTTTAGGCCCTACTTCAGTCCCTTCTCTAGAAAACAATGAAAAAAAAAAAAAACCAGAAAACAAACTTTGTACCCCACTTTGACCAGCTTCATGGCAACCACACATAAGCTTAATTAGGCAGCTACCTCTGCTTAGTGACCCGCTGTTGACAAGGTTGGCCCTTGGGAAAGTGCATTTCACCTCCTGGCTCTCCCTGGGGCCTCCTGGGAGGAAGAAGCAGGAAGCTGTCTTGCTCCTTCAGTAGACTGCTAGTGACCTGAGGCAGCCAGTGGCAAGAGTGGGCAAGGAGCTCTGTACACCCTGGCTGTGAGCTGAAACAGCCCCTCCAGCCTGTGGGTTCTCTGTCTCTGTCTCACTTTCTCTATTGCTCTGTTGTGTTCTCTCTCTCCTGTCTTCATCTCTGTTGCTGTCTCTCTCCTCTCTCTGTTGCTGTCTCTCTTCCCTGTCTCTCTTCTCTGCTTGCCTCTTTCCTCTGTCTCTCCTGTATCTCTCTGTTGCTCTATCTCCTCTCTCTCTCTGTTCTCTCTCCTCTGTCTCTCGGTCCCTGTTGCTCTGTCTCTCCCTCTTTCCTCCCTGCCTGTCTCTCACTGCTCTATGGAGTAGATCCACTAACAGGCAAGGAACCAACCCCTCATCCAGCAGCTACAGACCACACAAGCAAGCTCAGAAGCAGATCTCAGGCAAGTCAAGGATTTCCACAGACCCTGGCCTTCAGGCAGCCTTGGGAAGGGCCCTGACTCCACAATGGATTGCTATGCTCAGACTACAGGGTAACAAAGGCTAGCGGTGTTAAGCTACTCAACTTTGCTTTTCCATAAGAGATAACCAGTAGTTATAATTACTTTCTTCTCATCACTGAGATAAAATACCTGACACCCAAAGTTAAGGAAGGTCTACTTAGCTCCCACTGCTGGCTCCAAGGCAGGGTAGCACGGCACAGGGGCAAGCATTCAAGGTGGCAGAGGACAGCAACACAGCAAGAGCATGAGGGGGGCAAGCCTCTCTCCTCCCTTATACTGTAAGACATCTCCATGTCTGCCTCTTGCCCAGGCTGAGGATGTTTACAAAGTGAGGACCCTGGTCCTCTGCTAGGTGGCTTCATTAAATTCTAAACTCCTCAAGCTGACCCGTATGTTCACCATTACACCAATACATCAGTAAAAGGGGCCCTAACTTGGACCAAATCCTGAGTGTGCCAAGGGGACAAGTGCGACAGAACCACCCCCTGCTTAGGACTCAGGCTGGGACGGGGCCCAGCTCTGGGAGGCCAAGTGCCCAGCCCTTTCAGGGCAGACACAGATTGTGTGGCTGAAGCACAGGGCCGGTGGGGGCTGCAGACCGCAGGAGTGTGGGCTCATCTTCCCACCCAGAATGGTGATACTGGACCACTGTAGGACTGAGGGTCAGCCTGCTCTCCCCATGCCACCAGCCCTTGAAGGAGCCTAGCAGCAGGCAAGAAGTCTGCAAAGTAACAAGTCTATGAACTCAGATAATCATGGTTGGCAAAGCCTTGACACCATGGGTTTGTTTTTTTGTTTTTTGGGTTTTTTTTTGGCGGAACTGGGGATTGAACTCAGGCCCTTGCACTTGCTAGGCAAGCACTTACTCTACTGAGCCATCTCCTGGGCCATTCTTGCTAATCTGCTTAAATATTAATGAGCTTTCTGGATATAGGAGAATCACCATCTGACCTATTCCAAAGGCTGTCTGTTAAACACTGGTCCTGGGAGGAAGCCTCCCGCCCCGAGGGGCTCTGAGACAGCCGAGTGTGACCTCCAAACCTCACAGGCTTTCGAGCTAGGAGCCCATTCAGTCGGCCCCTTCCACACCAGAGTTCTGGAGCTCACAGTGGAGATCAGCTTCCCAGTGTACTGGTATGTGGCAGCTCCACCTTCTCTGTCTGTCCCTGCTGAAGTCACCAAGGAGAGGATACACTGGCAGAGCATGTGCAGCTCCATCCTGAGGGAAGGGGACAGACTCCCCACCCACTCACAACTCTACTGCTTCCAGGACACTGGCTGGGTCCAGCTGGACCTGACCCTGGACCATGACCCTTTGGGCTGGGGACACAAAGAGGACCTTTCCTCTAGGACAGAGAAGGCCAAGGCCAGCTGGGCCACTCCTGGAGTCCCTGTCTCGCTGAACCTGTCCACTTCTTCAGCAGGAAAGGACAGTAACCCCCACGCGGCCTCTCGCCCCTTCCTAGCTGCCCTCCTCAGTGCGCTGCCTTGGTTCCCCTAGCCCCTTCCTGTCTGATGCAGTCTTGGTGCTGGTTTTCACCTTTGACCTTCACCTCTCCTGTCCCCACAGAAATGAGGGGATAGCAGTTAACTTTGGGTAGTTAATCTCAAACCCAACGTTTGTCTAAGAGCTCATTTTAATGCAATTTTGTTACTTTAGTGAGGACTAAGGTTACATTGCAAAGGAACTTTCTTCATGTTGTTTTGAGACAGGGTCTCACTGCGTATTCCAGGCTAGCCTTGCATGTGTGGCGGTCCTCCCGCCTCAGCCTCCTGAGTGTTAGGGTTACAAGCTAGCCTCAGGTAGGCCACATACCAAGCCTGAAAATGAGTATTTAAAGACAATAAAAAATAAAAAATGACAAGTGTTAGACACCTCACTTTTTTAAAGCACATGCTTTATTCTTAAAGGTCTTGCTTTCAAATCAAGGGTTATGAGCTAGAACCTAAGTAATTCTAAAAGTTCACATTCTACATGTTTTTGAAACTAGTTTAGAGAATGAGGGATACTGGCAGGGGAACTGCAGTCTGTGTGGTTTTAAAGGTCGCTCCTGTTCAGTGTGTTGGCCTGTAGCGGGTACACGCCTGTTACCCTGCTACCCTCTGTGAGGCTGAGGCAGGAAGACTTTGAGCTGGAGAAGTGCCGAGGCTACCTAGTAAACTAAGGCCAGCCTGGAATACAGCAAGACCTTGTCTCCAAAGATAAGCAGAAGGAGACACCCTCCACCTGCTTCCTAAAGCAGCTAGACCTGTGAGCCCCTTTTGGATACTTTCCTGACCAGCATATTTTGAATTCATCATTTCTGTGGCAACCTAAAAGTTATTCCACTACACACAACACGAGCGCGCCCACAAATTATCCATCAGCAGACAAGAGTAACGATTTGCTTGATTTCTTGGTAATTGTTCTTTGCCAGCTGACAAGAATTTCATCAAGAATGTCTCACAATACAGACAGCTTGTCTAACTAGACATCTGGGAACAAAGAACCCCGTTAAATTACAGATGAGATTAACTGGCTCAGGCTGCAATTTCTTATCGGCCTGGTTGGGCAGATGCCAATACTCCAGCTGCCAGCGCCACACAAGTGCTCTGCGATGCTCCAGTTTTTCAGAACAGAAAGAGCACTAATACAATCTGCACATCCTTGAAAATCCCCGGGGCCAGGACAGGCTCCTCTCAAAGATGTCTTCATGATGCTGCTCTCCAGGTTTCCTGAGTCACATCACAGCTATTTGTCAGACATCGATGGAGCCAGAGGAGGAGGAAAGATCAATTCTCCAGTTCCTTGGATGCAAACACTGACAGCAGCACCCAAAGCAAGGCACTCAGCTGTCTGCAAGCACCATTAATCAAGGAGAAGCCTGCCAGGGCTTGAGCAGTATCATGTGTGACAGACCAGGAAATAAAGCCACACACTTAAGACAAGTTGGAGGAAATCATTTTGACAGAGACTGGTAAAGCTGTACACACCACTTCTGCCACCGGGAGAGTGGAGAAGATCACAGCCCCGGGTTTTATTTATCCTTAATTACAGAAATCATCACAGTAAAAGATTCACTGCTGTGAATCCCTTTCAAAATCCTTGCCCTCGTTTGAACACCTACCCGCCATTCTTGCCACTTGATGAAGCAGTTCTGGAGTCCTGTTTCATGAGGGTCTTCAACAGGTGTGATCAAAACTCCAGGGAATGCTGCTGCGTGGCATCCAGTGAGAGGCAGGCTCCTGAGCCCCAAGCGTCCTCCTCCACTTATCCAGCTCTGCCATGCTGTGACTTCCAGCTTTTCTTCAAAGTCAAAAGAACCACAGAAGGTCAGCATTTTCAATCAGTTCAGGACACGGAGGCAGCCAAGATAGCATAACAAAAGATCCTTATGAAAGAAGACTCCAGAAGCACTTCTGAGTGTGGCAAGAGCGATTCGCCGTGTCTGAAGTGAGGGGGTGCTGGTATCCTGGGGAGCCTCCTGGCAACGTGTCTCTTACTGTAACAAACTTTTACATATTGATTGTAGTTTTTTTTTTTTTTTTATGTATTTAGTACAGGGTCTCATTATACAGATCAGACTCATAGTGACTTTCCTGTTGTCAGCCTCCCAAGAGCTGGGATTACAGGCGCACACCACCACGCCTGGTTTCAATCAGCATCTCAGTGTACCCCAGGGGCGGGACCGGCATGGCACACCAGGGATTGAACCCTGGTCACTGTGTCTGCCTAAGCAGGCACTTTAATCTGCTGAGCTATCTGGCCTGCCCTGACTAGTTTTTGATCATACTGCATGTGTGTATATGTGTACTTGGTATAGAGGCGCACATGCATTCACACACACAGGCATACATAAAACATGGAATCTAAGCACAATCCCCCAAGCAATGACAGTGAGGATTTTCATAGATTTTTAAAAATTTTATTTATCTATTTATTAATTTGGCACAGGGTCTCGCTACATAGCTCAGACATGTAGCGATCTTCCTGTCTCAACCTCCCCAGTGCTGGAATTACAGATGTGTGCTACCACATCCAGTTTCAGTGGCCAGCACAGTACACCCAGGACAAGGCCAGCACAGCATGTGGTACCAGGGATCGAATCAGGTTCCTTGCACTTGCTAGGCAGGCACATTGCCAAGCTATCTCCTCAGTCCTTCATGGATTCTTTTTATATCCCAGGAGTCCAGAATTACAGCTAATGAAGCTACTGACCCAGAAACACCAAAGGCAAAAAAGACAGAAACAGCCAACTGGCCTGTACTCTGTAGGCAGAGTACCAGGAGGGGTATGGCCCGGTGAGGCAGAAACCTTAAATGACAACCATACCACACCATACAGAAAAACCTGAAGCCCTGGGAGTGTGGCCCCAGAGAACAAGTACAGAGCTGGAAGCTCTATCCCAGCGAGCATAATAAACAGGCCCTGTCCTGTCTGCATTATCAGTGGAGACCACAGGCAGCCAGGACCACCACTTCCAACCAGAAGAATGATGTGGTCCCCCTTTCTCTAGGGGGACAGTTGTCAGATTAGAAGGAGATTTGGAAATTCTAGCCCTGCTCAGGGGCAATAGGGCCAGCCTTTCTCAGTGTCAGTGAGGCCCACAGGGACAGTAGCAAGGTGGCCCTTCCACTGTCTGCAGGGTGGCACTGGTAGACACCTGTAGGGAGCTGGACTTTTGCTCCTGACCGGCATGAGAGGACTCCATTCCAGTGTCAAGGATGGACACACCCTGGTCCTGGCCTTCTGAGTAGCTTGGAAGGAGAGAAACAGTGGCCTGCTCCACCACTGCAGCCTCAGAAGAGGCCTGCAAACAAGGCCTAAGGAAGATGCATAGTCTTAAAAGAACACTCACAACACCTTGCTTCAGGAGAAAATCATTGATCATACCAAGAAGCAGGAGATCTGAGTGAGTAAAAATAACCAGTACCAACACCATCATGACTCAAACGCCACAACTATCTGACAAGGATTTCAAAGCAGACATCATCAAATGCCTCAGACAGGGTCTGTGAACATATCTGAATCAAGGGAGAAAATAGCAAATTTCAGCAAAGAAAAAGAAATAATAAAGAGGCAAATGAAAACTGTAGAACTAAAAACAAAAAACAAAACCCCTGGCAAATGAAGAGCTCCACGGTGGGCCACAGTTTGGGTGACATGCCCAGAAGTCTGTGTACACAGGCTACCTGGCCAGAGCAGCTTAGCTGGGGGTCATAAATCTGTAAGAGGTGGGGTCTTGAGGGAGCTCTCCAGACCATCAGGGCACTGGAAATGCAGAACCCTGGCACCTTGCTCTTCCTCTCTCACTTTCACAGCCTCACCACAGACCCCAATTCAACAAGGCAACAAACCATGGGCAGAACTCTCCCAAATCATGAGCCAAAAGAAACCTCCTGTCTTCATGAGCTGACTGTGTTTACTATTTGTTATGGAAAGTTGCCTAACAGACAGCTCACCAGGGGCCTGGAAGGAGCATGAGAGAGTGGTCCCCCTTTCTCTAGGGGGACAGTTGTCAGATTAGAAGGAGATTTGGAAATTCTAGCCCTGCTCAGGGGCAATAGGGCCAGCCTATTGGGTAAATCCTATTGATCCACCTTCAAGAGAGGGATCTTGAAGGTGGATCAATAGGATTTACCCAATCTGAGCACCCCAGAGAAAACACAGAAAAAATAAACAGAACCCTAGAGACTGTGGGACTACAACCAAGTTCACATCATTGGTGTCTCCCACAGTGAGGATAGAGAAAGCTGAGAAACCATCCAAAGAAATAATGGCTGAATTCAGATGTGGTAAAGCAACAAGCCAGCCCAGAAGCCAACAGACCTAAGAAGCCTACCCCAAACACAGCATCATTAAGTTTCTAAAGCTTAAAGGCAAAAAAGTAAAATAAAATAAAAACAAAAACTTGAAAGCAGCCAAGAGAGAAGCGCATCTGCTACTGGCAGAAAACAATTCAGGAGACAGCAGATTTGTCACCTGAAACTGTGAAGGCCAGGGAGAAGTGACACAACATTTTTCAGTGCCAAACGAAGACATCAACCCAGAATTCTGCCTCCCACCGAAATATTCTTCAGAAAGGGGTGGGAAATCACAGCAGCCTATGATGAAGAAAAACAGAGAATCTATCAGGAGCAGACCTACCCTGAAGAAACGAGTGGAGAGTTCTCAGCATGGAAAATTACGAGGAGGAAACATGGAATACCAGGAATGAAGAAGGAAGGGGGACAGAACAAAAGCCCTGGCAGATACAGCAGACTCTCTTTCTCTTAAGTCTTCTAAATCACATTTGATGGCTGAAGCAAAAGCTGTAACACTGACTACTCATTTTATATTTGAAGCAATTACATTACAATGGGGGATGATTAAGCAAAGGCGCTTAAAGGACTAAAGTTTCTACACCCTATTCCAACTAGTAAAATGACCACATCTATAGGTGGTGACACATAAAGTATAATGTCATAACTAAGCAACCAATAAAAAACTGCACAAGTAATAAGAACCATATATAGATAAATTAGAAAGAAACTCTTTTTTAAAAGCTCAAGAACTCAAAGACAGAAAAACAGAGAAACAAATAAATATAACGAGAATCCCAGAAAATAGATTAATTAAAATGGTAGAATTAATCCTTAATATATCAATAACTACTTTAACAGAAACGGTGTGCATATACCAATTAAAAGACCAAGTCTGGCAGAACAGACTTTAAAAACTGACCAATCAGTTTCTATTTATGAAAACTGTACTTTGACCATAATGACACAGGTAAGTTGAAACCAAAAAAAAAAGAAAGAAACTAAGGATAAGAAAGGATAGGCCATACAAAAACTAGTCATAAGAGAACGAGAGTGACTATATTAGTGTAAGCTGAAGTACATTCTGGGGAGAGTTATATGTCAAAGTAAAATATACTTCACATAAGAGTCACAGTAAAAAAAAATTTGAGACAGGGTCTCAATATGCAGATCAAGATGGCCTTGAACTCACAGCAATCCTCATGCCTCAGCTTCCCAACTGCTGGCAGCATTGAGCCACCAAGCCTGGCTATCACAGAAAATGTGCTGTGCACATACTCTGCCATAAAGAAGGGTAAATTTGTGTCATTTGTAGGAAAACAGATGTACCTCAAAACCACAATGTTAAGTGAAAAAATTCAGACATACACTAAAATATCACATGGCTTCTCTCAAATGAAAAACCAAATTATAAATAAAGAGCAAAATGGAAGATTAATAACGGAAACTAAGGAGAGAGGTCTTTCTAAAATAGGAAAAGGAGCAAGTGGTGGGAGGAGGGGGAGAGGGGGAAGGGATGAAAAGAGCAGGAGGGTGTGCTGTGTGCATGCACCAGCCCCAGGGAACTCAATCACTATGACTACAAATGTGGACTGATAAAAATTAACTTAAGAATCAGCTGTATTTCAGTACACTTAGGAGATAGGAGCCCTCACCTTGCCAGGTCCGTACAGTCTCCCAGCTTTGCCCGGTGCCACAAAGGGTTGTGCAGAGGTGACAGAACTGTCCGGGCAAGCTCACCGCAATCACATGAGTGAGCCCAGACTGGTGTGGTTCCCGAATGCCCCGCTGGAGGGTCACACAGGAAGGCAGAGGCCCGCCCAGGCCACCAGGCAGGGAGGGGCAGGTAGCTCGCCCTGCATACCATGGAGAGGTGTACAGCCAGGGGCGAGCTAGGAAAGGGGTTCCCAGAGTATCCAATGAGGAGCACCCATAGCACAACTCCAGGCTGGCCAGACCCCTGCACATACTTATGAGCCCACCCAAATTTTGAGCTACGGGAGCTGGGAGATGATACATGTATGTTGATTTATGATGCTAAATTTATGGTCATTTGTTATGGTAGCAACTAACGCAGGGGACTTGTCTATTAAAAACTGCTAGAAAAGACATGAAACTCATATAGACTAGATATTAGATATGTAATTTCTGCCAATTTTCTTATTTGTTAAAATGGCATTCTGGTTAAATAGGAGAAATGTCTTAATTCTTTTTTTTTTTTTTTAATTCATTTATTTATTACAGTGTCTCGCTAACATCACGGATTCTTTTTTTTTTTTTTGCGGGGGGGGGGGGGTCAGCTCAGCCCTCCCTGGGGGGAGGGGCTGGCGTGGCATGTGGTGCTGGGGATCGAACTGTGGTCCCTGAGAGGCGCTTTAGACCGCTGAGCTATCTTGCCAGCCCGAAATGTCCTAATTCTTCAGAGAGAAATACTGACATACTTAGGGACAAAGTGTCATAATGCCTATAAGTCACACTTACATAATTCAGGGACAAAATACACACACACAATTATATACAAAAGCATCCGAGTGTGGTAGCACACAGCCACAACCCCAGCACCTTGCGAGGTGGAGACAGGGTAGTTTAGCAACCTTTCTATCAGGCGGGGGATGTAGCTCAGGGCAAGAGCCCTGGGTCCAATTCCCAGTACTACCAAGCACACAAGAAACAAACAACAAAACACAGACGTCAATGAAGATGCCCTGAGGTGGAGGTGGTGATGGCTGTACAACAGGGATGCACTTACTGCATCAAAATGGACACTTAGGAATGGTGCATGAGTCTGGAACAGGCTCCTGCTAGGTTTCTGGTACCACAATTAAAGCCACCTAGAAAAGCCTGTTTCTTTTGTGGTCCTTCTGAGACAAGGTCTTGCTAAGCAGTTCAGGATGGCCTTGAATTCGCAAGGACCCTCCTGCCTCAGCCTCCCAAGTGTTGGGATTACAGGTAATGAACTGTGTTGAAAACACTGATCTTGGCCATGATGATCAGGGGATGAGGCGGTGTCACCACAGGGCAGGGCCTCCACAGGACAGGATAGGTGCGCTGAGCTCTGGGTGCTGACGTTTTACTTCTTCACCAATGTGTAAGCAATACTTTAAAATAATAAGCTCTACCTACAGGTTTTATTTATTTATAATTTATTTTTGATTTTTTAAGAAGGGTCTTGCTCTGTTGTCCAGGCTGGCTTTGAATTCCCATGTAGCCCAAGCTGGCTGCCTCAGCCTCCCGAGTTCTGGGGTTAAAGGCGTGCACCATGGCATCTGGCTTACACCTGTGTTTTATGTTACAGTCTATATATGTCTATTACTTCACAGTGACAGAAAGTGATAAAAATAAAGCTTCTATTTGCAAAAACATTGTTTATTTTACTTGTTGTAGAGGTTTCTTGCTAAGTTGCCCAGGTAGGCTTTGTACTCCTGGGCTCAAATGATTCTCCTGCCTCAGCCTACCCAAGACCTGGGACTGTAGGTATATACCAGGTCTGGCTTATTAATTTTTTAATGTTTCATTTTATTATTCAGTTATGTTCTATTTTATGTCTGAAAAGATTGATGATGAGCCCATTTTCTGAATCCTAACTAATAAGGTCAAGGAGCATGAATGAACATTCCCAAGATTCTTTTTTCTAAATAGGAAAACAAAATACAGACCTACTCCATCAGAAACTCAGAGGACAGGCCCAGAAATCTAAGCTTTAGCAAGCCTGCCTGGTAACCTGGATACCTGCGCTCTAAGGATATTCTTAAGAGATCTGCTATTTTCACAGAGGAACAAATGCATCTTTAGGGCTCTCTGTGTCACGCTTGCCTCACACTGACGGCTCACCAGATCCATGAGCTCACACTTCTGTGTTCTAGCAAAGGATGGACCTGGCTGGAGGGGGAGACTAATCTGGAGGCAGATTTAACCACAGAGGATTCTCTCTCTCTTTCTATATATTTAGTACAGGGTCTACAGGGCCTTGAAGTGATTCTCATTTTCGGCCTCCTCAGCGCTGGGATTACAGGCATGCACCGACACACCCAGTCTCAATTGCCATCTCAGTGCATCCTGACCCCAGGGGCAAGACCAGCATGGCATGCCAGGGCTCAAACCCTGGCCTCTCGGCTCTGCCAAGGCAGGCGCTTTAGTCCGCTGAGCCATCTAGCCAGCCCCTATCAAAGGTTTTGTACCTTTACTTTTTAGGGTGACCTCATCTCTGAAAATAACAAGATGCCTTTGTTTGGAAAGAAGCTGCACTTTGAAGAGGGCCACAGATCATGCCCACCATGTGTGGAAGGCATGACTCACCGCGAACACCTCGTCCCCAAGATGGATGTAGTTGGCCTCCTCAAATCGCTTAAGCAGCTCTGAAACCAGAAGCTCTCCTCCCTTGGCCACATGTGCACCCATCAGGCACAACCTGCCTGCACTCCCGCCCAATGGGCACTGGCGCAGCCAGGAGCCTTCCTTCTAGGGATGAGCAGCAGATCTGCATCCTGCTCTGGGCTGGCTCAGCTCCCCATGAGGATGAACCCAGATCCCACCTGTGAAGGTGGGGCAGGGTCCCACCTATGAGGTGGCTGGCCGCAGTTCTGCACCAGCTCCAAACTTCTGGGACATAGGTGAACACTCAGTCAAGGGCCTTATTGTTTCAGCTAGAAGTTTCCCCTGCCCTCCCCCAAGTTCCAGACTCAAGACAAGAGAAAGCCTGCATGAAAAGGTTAATTTTGAGACTTGAAGCAGAAGCAGTAATCCAGATCCAGACAAACTGCAGTAGCTCCAGGAGGACTTGAAAGGGCACTAGGAGAGCGGAGCATCTGAGCCCATTACACGTTGTCAAGGCAACCAGCTCCACTCTCACAAGGGGAAGCTTCCCAGCCGAGTTCTCAGGCGCACATTGGCCCCCAAGTTCTGTTTTACGCTACTCTTTACATTCTTTTAAAATTAAAAACATTTAGCAGTATATTTATCTTTCTATTATTCTGGAGACCTCATTATTTCCTGCAGTTCAATCCTTTCTATCAGACATCCAGGCTTCTGCATAAATAAAGCGCTGAGCCCGAGAGGGCCTCGAAGCAGTAATAATCTGCACTCCGCAGCCACACAAATCTTGTTGCCTTTGAAAATGAACCCAGGCAGGAATGATATGGAGAGGCTGTGTGGAAAGGGGGTGTTGTGCCTGCACCCCAGCATCATGAGTGGGTGGGGAAGAAACAGCTAAAACAAAGACCCAAAGAATTGCAGGCAGAACTCCAGAGGTCTATGCAGACTTCACTTTGTACCAGCGCTGGATTGTGAGAGAAGCGAGTCGGTCTACACGCCTGGACACTGAGGGCTGCCTCATCCCACACCTGTGTCTGCTGGTGCTCCTGGCATTCTGGTGACCCTATAGTGCCCTGCCCTCTCCCCTTTAGTTCAGCATATTCCCCAGATGTCTTCTCTTGCAATGCCCTGTGTTCAATTTTTTACTTGTCTCAACAATGGTACACAGCAGGGAAATTGGGCCTGGGTATTGTCCAGGTCACCTTGTCCTACTTTGTCTACATCAATTTGATTCTGAGGAACCACAGTGAGGCCCAGTCAAAGCCCAGTGCCCTGCAGGGGGAATCTAGTGACCCCGAATATCTCGGGGAAGAGTGACAACAGAGAGCGTCCTGTCCTACCTGGGGAGCAAGCCTTCCATCTGGCCTGGGTGTGTGGCTGTGCTCACTGGTGAGCGCATGACGCAGGTGTCACCAGGTCCCTGCACAGGAGCCAGGCTGGGACTCCCACATGGGGTTTCTTGTTTGGGCCTACAGAAGTCCCCTGCACCCTCTCATGGGCCCATCTTTCAAGTGACAGTCTGAGACATACGCGCAGTACTGTGGCTGCATGCAGGGACACCTCAAGGTGTGTTGAGGCCATTTTGCAGAGTGGAGATTTGGGACTGAACCAATAAATGTTTGTTCAGTATGCCATGTGAACTGCATGTGTCCCTGCCTGCTGGTGGCAACCCTGGAACAAATTGTCTTTTCTTAAACTTAACTAAGCTGAGCAAAGTCTGCCCTCTGCCTCACTGTGTGAGATGAGGGTGGCTTCAAGCTGGTGGTTCTTCCCCCTGGGCCTTCACACCATCCAGGCTGCTGCCTGGCGCCCCACAGCTGGTTTGCTCTCTTGGCATCCTGGGAGCAGCAAGGCAGGGCTCAGGCAGCTCCCCTCCAGGGGCGAGCTCCACTGCCTCTTGTGAGAAGCCTGGAGGAGCACAGAGTAGCTTAGATCCAGGTTCAGGCAGGAAAAAAAATCCTCAGCCACAAGCGCGGAAATGTGCAGATGCTCTTGTGGGGAGCTCAGGCCTATGCACTGTGTAATGTGTGAGGATGGAGCTGCCATTACGGGAGAGGGCAGGCAGACAAGTCTTTGTCTGTGGCCCACACTGAGCTCCTTACAGGGGAATCACATTGTGGAGAGAGAACAGATTCTGTGCCAATAGCGGCACCACAACCCTGAGAGGCTGAGCTCCTCCATGCAGGCTGTGAGGAGGGTGATGAGCTGGGAAGGACTCTGGGCCCACACAGACAGGCAGGGCGTGGTCAGGGCTCAGTCAGGGCACAGCCTGATGCTTCCGCCCCAGCAAGGGCTGCGTGCAGCAAGAGCGCGCGGCCAGATTCTGAGCTGGGGTTGGGGACAATGTCTGGGATGCCAGAGTCATCTCTCCTCAAAATGGGCAAAGGAGTTGACTCCCTGGTGATTATACACATGTTCAGAGGATGCCAGAAATCACACTCAGGAATTTAAAGTCCTGTGAAAGTGAGACAAATAAAAAAAATGAGCTCTCTGCACCAAACACTCAGAAAATAGCCAACTCTTGATTATGCCACCAAGGGAAATGGAGGGAAGTTGTGTTCATTCACCACCATTTACACCCAGACCCAGCTCTCTCTCTGCTCTGCTTTAATTTCCCACTGGAGCATGGGTGCTGAGATCCTTGGTGAAGCCACCCAGGCACAGTCCAGGGATGCTCAGGCCAACTGAGTCCTGTCTTGTTGGGAGAGTTTTTTTCTCTTTACACTTGTCTCATTAGCAAAAGAACTCCTAGGCACTGCCTCCCAAAACAGAGACAACTCCTGAGGGAAACCAAGCCGGAGTCTAATTCAATCAAGAACCCAGGCAACACCTTGTCCAGACTGTGCTCAGGCTCCAGGGCCCAGGTAGAGAAGGTAGAGACAGAAGGTAGAGAGACAGAATCACACTTGCTGCCATGGTCCCTGTCACATGACTTGGGCATGAAGGTATCACATCACTGGGAACTTGAAGGGCCAGCCCTTGACTTAGTTCTGAAGTGCCAAATTATACCTAACCCTTGGTGTGCAGTGCTACCCCAGGCTGGAGCTTAAGGTCCCCAAAGGCCCTGTGCTGCTGGGGCTCTGTGTCCCTGGTGTCACACACTCAGGATGATGGAGCCTAGGCTCCTCTCCCTTTCTCTGTGGTAGCTCTGCTATGCCACACGCACCCTTTCTGTGCACTGTCTCCCTGCGGGCTGAAAGCATCAGGGCCAGTGTGTCATGGATGAGAACCCCGAAGTTGTGAGCCCGAGGAAACTTCTCCCTATATGCCGTCATGAGTACTTGCTGCAGTACTGCAAAGCTGACTTGCACGAATGCAGTCCACACCTTCTCAGAAGACTATGACTGTAGGGAGGCAGGTATTCTCTCATTACTTCTCTGCAGTAAATGGTCAGCTAGTCACATTCAGCTTTCAGTTTGTTACTTTCATTTTCCTCAATATGCTACAGGCTGCTCGGTGACAAACTATGAGAAAGAGAAGCGAGAGCTGGGTGTGATGGGCCATACAGCACTAGGCAGGCGGAGGCAAGAGGATCACTACAAGTTCAAGGCCAGCCTCAGGTTCATAACAAGACCCTGTTTTCAACCTCCACAGAAAAAAAGAGAGAGAGAGAGAGAGAGAGAGAGAGAGAAAAGGTGGGCAGTGCTGTGCTGAGACACCCTGCAACTGTCCTGCTGGCTTGTGGGAGGCATACTTTCTCCAAAGACGTGCGCTCGGGTTCAATCCAGGGGCCAGAGCTCTGTGTGAGGCAGGCAGAACAGTGGCTGGGAGCTGGGGCAGAACTGCACAGCTCCCACCCTGGCAGGGCAACAGAAGCATGCGGGCACCTGCAGGAGGAAGATGCCCTTTCTGGGCTACTTTTCTTTTTGAAACTCTTGTCAGCAAGCCATCTGCTGAATTATCTCGTTCGTATGAGACTAGGAATTGTGCTGGAGACTAGGAATTATGCCTGAGACTAGGAATTGTGTTCACAAAAGGCACAGCTTTACCTCGTCAGTTAAATAAACCATTCCTCCTCCTCCTCCTCCTCCTCCTCCTCCTGCTCCTCTTCCTCCTCTTCCTGTTCCTCAAACAGATGGCCAAGGCCTGGTTAGAA
This sequence comes from Ctenomys sociabilis, assembly GCA_004027165.1. Classification (NCBI taxonomy): domain Eukaryota; kingdom Metazoa; phylum Chordata; class Mammalia; order Rodentia; family Ctenomyidae; genus Ctenomys; species Ctenomys sociabilis. Next base: position 16,378 of record PVKA01016737.1, on the reverse strand, counting down.
AATGCTCCTAGACCTGGCCAAGGGCCTCCTAAACACAGGTCTCTAAACTTGTTTCTAGTCCTCCATCAGTGTGAGGTACAGACTAGAAAGATGGGGAGGGCTTGAGGGAATGGACAGGAACTGAGACACCAGAGAGGCTGGGCCATGCCAGGATGGCCAGACGCCCACACATAGGGCCAGACATAAAAATCCCACCTGCCACAACATCCCTCCCTGTCTCAGGAATGGGCTGTGTCTCTAATATCTGGGGTTCCAGGTAGCCCTAGGCCACACAACAAAGCAGAGGGGACGCGAAATGGACAGAGAAAAGGCCACAGATCTGCCCCTCCAGCACCGAGGCTCAGCAACGCGCAAGCTGCTGCTGTCAGGTGCATCTGTGACACCATAACTCACTTGCACACAGGTCAGACCAAAGGGAAAGGAGCCATACTGGGTGGGGTCAGTCAGCCCAGGGCAAGGTGACTGAGCTGTGGTCACTACAGACTGTGACAGGCCCTTATCCCACACTGCATGCACTGGAGTCCACCCCACTCTGGAGCTAGGAATCCAGGTGGAGTCACACACAGATTCAGTGATAGACTGGGAAAGCGCAGCATTCTACACTTGTGAAAAAGATTTAACTTTCTATAGAAAGCACAAATAATCTCCAAAGCATCTCCTGAACATCTATGATACAGGAAAATGAAAAACACCACTTCTTGAGAAAGAAAATGAGAACTAGAAAAGTTAGGGAAAAAAAAAACAAAACTAAACATACAAGCTCAAAATTGTTTGCATTACAAACTACAGAGATACAATGAGGACAGCAAACAGAAGTCCTTCCAGGAGCAAAGGACAAGGGAAGTGGAAGTGACACACCATCTGTGACACAGGACACAGAGCTGGGTGCCCACAATCACTATCCTGACAAGGACCAGGGCGATCACACAATAAAGAGACCTCTGTAAAGGGTTAACAGAATTTTGTGCCTTCGCTGTGGGAAATTATTTAAAAACACTTGTGCTTCCTGTTGTCTACGCTAAGGCATGTATTCTCCCTCTTGGGCTCAAGGCTATTTAACAATAAATAACTGTTTCTTGTCAAGGCAGCAAGCTCTCTCCCTAAATATCTTCTGTAACGTAGTCAGCTTAAGATGTATCTTGTAAAATATGCACTTATCACTAAGCTATGAAAGATCTTTAGTTACAAACAGTTTGCAGCTGTGTCAAGTGAATGTATTCTTCTGTTGTTCTGTGCTAGACAACAAATTCGTTTACCAAACTGGATGTGATTTCTGTAATAAATACTCCCCTGCTACCTACATTTGGGACATGAGAAATGGCTGACAGACCTGAGCTCAGTAAATAAAAGGCTCTATTCAAATTTGTATCTGGCTGATCTGGTACCTATGCAGAGTGACCCATAACAACCTCCTGATGTGGATGTCAGGGGAACAAGCACTAGCCACAGTGAGGCCCAGGGACAGAGCAGAGATGTGTGCTGACGACTCCTGCAAGGGCAGGGAAAGGCAGAGCCCAGCAAGCATCAACATGTGCTGGGAGGAGTGTTCTAGAGACAGTTGTGCCTGGCCTCTGCCTCTCCTTCAACAGAGTGCAGCTGGATATGGCGGCCCCGTCCTGCCATCCTGCTCTCAGAGGCTAAGGCAGGGGGATCCTAAGTTCCAAGCCAATCTGGGCAACTCAGTGAGACTTTGTCATGTCACAACACACCACACAACACCCTATACCACACTATACCATAATAACACTGTAACATAACAAAACGTAAATAATTAGGATGTAGCTCAGTGGTAGAGCACTTGCCTAGTATGTGTGAGGCCATAGGTTGAATCCTGCACTAGGAATCAGAAAAAGACAACAAATTAGGTGGTGATGATTATATAAATCTCTGTATGTGATTAAAGCGAAACTACTATTATTCATGCAAATATACAAACACACACACACGCACGCACACGCACGCGCACACACACACACACACACGAGATTTTATTCAAACACTGGAGAAATCTGAGCAAGACCGGTTAGTAGTAGGTGCTGGTCCCACTTTTCGGTATACTCTATTATGCAAACCTATCTCACCACTACCCTGAGGACTTCCTGTGATCCACAAGCAAGCCCACAATACTAAGAAGTCTTAGTATTTCTGTGGATCGAGGTCTACCACAGAAACATGAGAGAAAATGATAATGAAGAAACCTAGTCCTGTGACAACGCCAGGTAGCGCTGTTCCGATTATGAAATAATGAATGACTTTATTAAGTTCAAAGCAAGCGTTAAAATTAAAAATAAAACGAGGACAGTTGTCCTGGTTTGAGTCTAGATGTCCCCAAGGCCTTGTGTGGTCACAAGTGGGCTTTTCAGAGGTGGCTGGATCTAGGGTGGGTGATGCTGGGATGGAGGATGCCATGCTGGGAGTAAGGGTGGCATCCCCCCAAGGGACACATCCTGGGTCCACATAAGAGACACAAAGAAGGCTGCTGCTTACTGCTTTCTGCCCACTTCCTCCTGCCTTCTGCTCTGCCAGGCCCCTCTGCCAAGTGCCATCCTGCTGGGAGCCAGCCACCTGTGAAATGAACCTCTACAAACTCTCAGCTAACTTGGGGTATCAGTATTTTGTCTCAGCAACAAGAAAACTAAGTCAACAGTTGATTCTAAAAAGTCCACTGAAAAGCACTGAAGTTATAGAACATTAAATTTAAGTAATTACTATATATGATTATAAAACTAGAAGCAAATATTAAAAGTCAAGATGACTAGAAAAATTACACTATACTATAAACAAGGTCTAAAATCTCAATATAAAGCAGACAAATAATCTTGAGAATATGTTTACAAAGTGGAAAATGTAAGTACTACTACTTTCCTTCTCTTAGAAGGTGGCCAAGAAGAACATAATTTTATTTTTTATGTTGATACCAAATATATGCTATTTAAAGAACCCCAAACCCTTAAAGCAACTTCTTAACAGAATATAAAATGGCATTGGTATTTTTTAAAACTCTAGAGAAAAAAGAAAGCAAAATTCTAAAATGCAAGATATCCTAAAAAAAAGAAAAAGAATTTTGTTTTAAAATTCTAATTGGAAAATGGGGCACTGAGTGTGGCTCGGTGCAGAGTACTGGCCGCATCCGGCCACAGCCCTGTCTTCACAGAGAAAAGATGTACAAGATGCAAAATAAATACAAACAGCTTTTCCTCTCCTGTTGAACACAAAGACTCCAGGTTGGCCAAAAGAAGGTTTCCGCACCTACTCTGCCCATAGTCTAAATTTCAAATTAATTCTATCATTAGGACTTGGCATATGGCTCAACGGCACTGCACCTACCTGGCATTTACAAGGTCCTGAGTTTGATTCTTTTCTCTCTTTTTTTTTTTTTGGTGGAACCAGAGATTGAACTCAGGCCCTTGCTCTCGCCAGGCAAGCTCTTATTCTACTAAGCCATCTCCCTGGCCCCTTATCAGTTTGATTCTTGCTACTAAAATAAATAAATACATAAACAAACAAATATTAAATTAATTCTATCTATAAACTGATTCATCAAATGAAATGAATAAAGGCTATTTTTTTTTTTAATTGATAGAACATATCAGGAAACAAAACACAAAGCAGGCATGGCATTGTTAATATCAGACGAAGAGAAGACTTGTGATCAGGCACCAAAATTAATTATACAAGTTGTAATTTTTTGGGGGGGCCGGCTCAGCCCACCCTGAGGGTGGCGCTGGTGTGGTATGTGGTGCCAGGGATTGAATCACAGTCCCCTGCGCCTGCCTAAATTTGCCTATGTAGGCACTTTAGACCACTGAGCTATTTCACCAGTTCCAGTTGTAATTTTTAAAGTTTAGCACTGATATAGTAACAAATGCAATGAAAGGACTGAAACAGTAGTAATGGTGCAAAAGAACTTTTACAATAAAGTAGTCTCTTATTGGGTGAAAAATGACTTTATAATGCAAATATAGAAACTGGTAATTACAGAAAAAGTAGTATTTGGGTTTTTTTATTTGCTTGTCTTTTTGAGACAGGGTCTTGCTGTGCAGTTCAGGCTGGTCTTGAGCTCACTTTGCAGCCCAGGCTGGTCTCAAACTCACAGTGATCCTTCTACCTCAGCTTCCCAAGTGCTGGAATTGCAGGTATGCGCCACCATACTTGCCAGCAAAAGTAGTATTTGTAAGAAAATAAAGCTCATTTAAAAGATGAGTATCCCTTGGTACATATGCAAAAGATCAGACTAGATCATCGACTCAAGCACCCTAAATTCAAATGTTCAGTAAACACTTGAGGAGACCTCACCCTCACTCAAAATGAGGTGTGAACTCCCTAACAACGAGGAAGGAAAGGCAGGACGGTGTGGTACCTCCAGAGCAAGGACCTGTGTAACCCTTATCAAGGGTAACCTGGCAGCAAGTACCACAACCCTCGGACTTGTTCTTGGCTACTGTGAGAATCCACCTTTGGGAAACAGAATATGTCTACTAAGAGTTCTCCCCAAGTATGAGGAGAATGGCAGGTTGGCCAGGGGAGTAGCCCCACCCCACCCCAGGCCTTGGTGGCCAGCAATGGAGAGACACCAGAAGCACCTGCCTCTCCGAGCTTTCTAGGACCAACCCAGAGAGGTAAGCACAGGCACCTGCTCAGTACTGGCCCCAGCGCCAACTCTGAAGATGCAACCTGCACCGCATCTTCCAGGCCCTTGGTGAGCGCTGCCAGCCGGTGTGCTTTCCAGAAAAGGCCTTTACCTAGCTAGGTATGGGTCAGTTCCTGGCAATCTTAGTATTCTTCTGGGGAAAGTGAGATAAACAGCACTCCGGGTCAGGCAACACAGTCAAATTATGAGAACAAACTCTCACTTCCTAGAGCTTCCTGGACTTCACGTTTGCACAAGAGGGACTGAGCCTCTGCATTTGTAACAGAGGAGCAGCAGCCTGCACTGGAAGGAGAACTGTGAGACAGTCTGAAAAGTCAGAGATCCAGCCGGGCGTGGTGGCGCATGCCTGTAATCCCAGCACTCGGAGGCTGAGGCAGGAGGATTGTTGTGAGTTCAAGACCAGCCTCAGCTACAAAGTGAGTTTAAGGCCAGCCTGAACTGCATAATGAGACCCTGTCTCAAAAAAGAAAAAAAAAAAGTCAAGAGATTCCTAGAAAGGAAACTACACAGCTGTAAAAATCAATTCTTCAAGTAAGGTTCAACAAGATGTAAAACTATTCAAGAACACTAAAAATAAGTAATATTTAAAAATTCTGTGTGTACAGCTCAGCAGTAGGGTGCTTAACTAGCTCATACAAAGCCCTGGGTTCAATTCACAGCATCTAAAGAAATCAATTAAAATAAATAATTTGTATAAAAGCAAATAGAAGTTCTTAATTCAGAGCAAAAGACTTCAAGGAACCACAGCAGGAGATTAAATTAGCCATGCTGACTAGGATTTTTATATTTTTCTGTATTTTCTAATCTGCAATGATAATCAGGAAAATAATCTAATAATTTCTGAGCTGCCAATCACTGCCTTTCTGGTACAGGATCAGCCCAGCCACCTCTCTAGATGTCCACGAGTCCCTGGTCATCCCCAGGAATACATACCTGACCTGCTCAGCACCCAGCACTTCATCTTCCGTCACCCACACCCTGCTGGCCCTCAAGACATGGGACATAGGCACCAATGGAGCTATTAGAACTTGCCTTGGCCCATGCCTTTACCTTAAGAAGTTATAAAAAGAAACAGAAAATGACCCAAGGCCCGTCCAATGTGTGTCTGTGGTTCTTCCCATTGCACTCCTGATTTCAATCACTTAAGGAACTGTGGGGGCCAGGGGAAGAAAGCTTACCAATGTTTACTGCCACACTTCTCAGGACTCGGGGGATATAGCTGCACAGAGCAGGCTGCGACACCCAGTGACTCCATACAGGAAGTACATGCTGGGGGGCAGGTGACAGGGACGGGGCTTTCAACAGGGACAAGATAAGCAGCAGCCCAATTCACCCACAGGCCATTCTGCCATGGCTAAGGAGGCCCTGTCAGCCAGAGCTCTGCAGGGCCTCTTCATGGCAAACGTAACATCCAGGCCTTCTGAGTCCTCCTGGGTCCCCACTGGTTTTGATGTCTAAAGGTTTACAAGCCTTACACACTGAAAGGCTACACAGGATAGCAACACTGGGCTTTTATGAGCCTCCATTTCAAACTTGGAAGAAAATATAAATAAAGCGCCAAGTCACCTTCCTAGTCACCTATAGGTCCATGTGGGGACAGCAGTGCTCTTTGACAGTCTGCACTCGTTGTTCAAAATGTTGCTCAGAGCAAGTGAAATCCTGAGCAAAGTTTTGGCCACACATACATTACAATCATTCAGGAAGTTCATGAAGAAATAAACTCTGGCAGGCAGATTATGTGCTCAGGATTCTTCTGTGTCTGTGGAATGCCAACCCTGCCCTCCCTTCCCTTCTACCACTGGAGCCTAGGGATAGAGCTGCACACAATGGGACCCTTCCCACAGCTGAGCCTTCCTGGGAGGAGGGCTGACTTACCCTATCCCAGCTGAAACACAGGCCCAGTTGGTCAAGCTGGCTCCTCATGTACTTGATGTTACTAGGAAAAAAGGGAAACAAGCTTGACTTGGAGAAGGAGGTTAAAGCCACACACAAACTACACTTTGAGAGTGTGAAGAGAAATGGGAAAAGTCTAGATTATTCTTTTGGTGTTTTTTTTTTTTAATTTAAAGCAAAAATTTATTGAAGATCTGAAAAACAATTCCTAAAAGACTGACTTTTCCAGAAAACTGTAGCTACACAATGCATTACATCTATCATGTTAAAACACGCATTAGACACAATTACAAAAACCATGAAACAATTCAGCATCCTTCAACAACTTGAGCAAAGGTAAATACCTAAGGAATAGCATGGATGACTTACAAAGGAAGGGCTCTTTAAGCACTAAAAAAAAAAAAAAATAGCACAAATGGATGTGTGTGTTCAGTTAATACACTGAATTGGACCTTTGGCACTAGGAATCAGAGCGTTTTGTCATATAGCATTAACACGTATTATAAAAGTACATAGCATCAAAGGAATAGAACCACCAGCATTCAAAAGCAGCTTTGTCAGCTAGGCAATAAAACACTCCACCATGTCTCTCTGTTGTCCATCACTGAATACACTGGTAGCAACTTTGAAAAAAAAAAAAAAACAAAAAAAAAAAAAAAAGAAAGAAAAAAGAAGCTGTAACCCCCTCTATTTTCTGTTTAAAATCAAACAAAACAAACACCAACTCTGTTATACAATAACATCTTCAAAGTACATCATTTATACAAGAGAAAGACTAGGAACAAACACATTTCAACAGAGATCCAAACACTGGTAAGTGTGCAGCACTCTGCTCCCCAGTGGTACTCGGGAGGGGCCACTTCATTATCACTGGCACTAAACAAAGTTGCCGAATTCCTCACCAGATACTTGAGGAAATCATGAAGATAATCCAGTAATAAAGCAAGGATCTTCTCATCCAGAGGTGTATAGGCCAACACTGCTCCACTTTGTACACATAATCTCAGCAGATATGGTGCTCCATGCCCCTGGGACGTGGGGGCGTCAGGGTGATTGGCAAGGATCTCAGCGGACTGTGATCTCTCAGGTATGTGAAGAAGCTCAGTGCTCAGCTTCACAGTGAAGTATTCTTTTATCCCTGCTACAACCTCATAGCAGCATACTCATTATCTGTGTTTCCTCAAGATTTCTTGTGATTTGCATAGAACTCTAGAATGGAGTCCATATTCTTAGGAAGATAAAAGAGCTGTTTCTGTCTGGTAATTGGGTCCCAGTCATCAACAAGCCACAGCTTTAGCTCTTCAGGGATCTCTACTTGAACTTCAACTCTGTTCATTAAAGTTTCCTTATTTTCAACAGTAGGAACAACCCAGGCCCTCTTCTTCCAAGGAGGCTGAGATGTCTCACTCGTACTGTGACCATCTCCATTACCAGGGGTTTTTGTTTGTTCTTTTTAGTGTTCACTTCAACATTTTTCTGCTGCAGCCCAGATGGCTTCTTTCCTGGAGCAGCCCCTCATCTCTCCTGCATGTTGCTCCTGATTGGCCTTCTGAAGTTCACACTGTTTCTACAGACTGGGCCCCACATACTTGAGCACTTTGCTTACTAGAATCCACTCATCCCAATTTGTACTCCAACCATTGTAGTGCATAAAGAATTTTACTTGTTTGTCCTTTATGGCAACCTTTACACACTTCATAAAGAGGGCATGAAAGCACAATACTCATTCACATTCCTAGAACTTGGGCTTTGGATCCTGCTTGGGTGCCATTTCCAAGTGATTCGCTGCCTTTCTCCCACCACTCCCTACTCTCTACCCCACCCAAGCTCAGTCAGACATGCTGTCAGGCACAGCTGCTCTACATCCTGGGCCCTATTTGCCAGTGTCCACAGACCTCATAGCGCCACAACCACCGCCAACCAATAGCTGCCCCAAGTTCTAGATTATTCAAGGGGGCTATAAGTGCTGTTTTACCCCATCAGAAAGAAAAAAAAAAAAAATTAACACTAAGAATTAGCGAAAACTACCAATATAGTGGAGGACACCTGTTGTGTGGACACATACACAATCTACTAGGAACCCAAGTGGTCTTGGCCCCAGGAATGGGCCCTTCCAATTCCCAGGGAAGCTATGGAGAAAGACAGCCACGCAGAAGGGCAGTGCCTTGCATATGGGTGCTCCTGCCCATCCAATGTCTGCTTCCTACACAGGGTTATGCTAAGCAGTGACAGGTTTAGAAGTGACTGAGAACAAAACTTCATGTGTAGACTGTAGGAAGTCACAACGGCTAGACTGGGGCTGCAGCTCAGCAGCAAGGCATTTGCTCAGCCGCCTCCAGGCCTGGGCTGACTCTGGCATCGCAACAAAGAAATAACCAACACAAAAACAGTGTGTTGTCAATCAAAATCTAAAACCCAAAACTATCCAACAATTGGGCAACAGGGAGAACAAGTTAATCCATTTATAAGATAATGTGGAATAAAGAAATAAATCATTTCTAAAAGAAAAAGAATCAATTCGTTTCCATTGCATCTTCTGTCGGTTCCCACACACTGGAAGTATGTAAAGCCCTCTAATGCTTTTGGATTAGCTAATAACAGCTAATCTAACTCCAGGCCCTACGAAATCTGTAAGAAGGGCTTAATCTTCATTTAATCAATTTAATTGTGAAGTAGCAACAGTAGGTAAATCAAGGCACAGACAGGTTACGTGACTTGCTCAAGGTGCCCAGCTACAAGAAAGGCAGAACTACACCCAGGCAGCTGGCTTGGGCACTCTACAGGAGGGGCTGCCGTGCATCTCTGCACAAGTCTCAGGTGCTGAGGGCTTTGCGCCATGCTCTCCACATTCTCCATCACAACTATTCAACATCACAACTATCTGCTACAGTGTCATGAAAGTGACCAGGAAGATGTGCAAACACATGCATGGGACTGAGGCCTGGTAAAGCTTTACTGAAGCCAACAAGCAGGCTAGATGGCCCATCAGCCACAGTCCACTCCCCTCTGGTCAGGCTCAGAGCAGACTCACACAACGTTCAATCAATTGCAAGTCCTGATGGCTTCCCTTCTACTCACTGCCTCCACTAATCCAGAGCTAACTGTAAGTGGAAAAGTAGACAATAGGGATTCCAAGAGATAAGGGAAGTCAGAGCAGCAGAGGGCGGCAGGTAACCCTAACCCATCCCTGGGCAAAAGCAAGGGAGAGGAGGCAAGGACACATGGACAGGCCAAAGCCACAGCCAGCTGGGGCCTTTGGCTCCTCCTACACGGGCTGCTCTGGGTTTCAGTGCTTGTGAGTGATAAGACGGGAAACTAAAAACCAGAGGAAATTTTTAAAAATCATTTATTATTTGGTACAGGGTCTCACTATGCAGCTTAGACTCATAGTGATCCTCCTGTCTAAGCCTCCCTAACGCTGGGATTACACCCAGACTTAGTGGCTGGCTCAGCACATGGCCAGCATAGCATGCGGTACCGGGGATCAAACCTGGGTCCTTGCACTTGCACTAAGTTAGGCACTTAAGACTGCTGAGCCATCTTCCCAGGCCAGAGAAACTTTTAACATGTTTGAACGCAAGCCAAACTATCACCAAGAGGACAAGAAGATTTATTGATATGGAATGTAATTCTTTCCCCGCCTTTTCCTCCCAAATGCGAATATGTAAAGAACTTAGTAAATAACAGTGTCCAAATACATGAATGTGAGCATGAGTATAAGTACAATGCTCACATGGTCACCTTGGGGCAGCAGGGAGGGTCACGAGAAATGTGGGGTCCACCCTCTCCCTCAGTCAGTGTGCAGCTGGAGTGGCAGCCTATTCCCAGTGCCCACTTGGGACTTGCATTGGTGAAAGCCTGGGTCTCACCTGCAGGAATACGTGCAAGCTGGGTCAATTGGTCCACTCCAGACTACAGTCCTGGAGTAGCCCCATCTCCATGTGTGAAGCAGCTTCCTACCTCAGCTGCAAGGGTCCAATTTGCCATCAGAAAATACAACCTCTACTTTTTTCTTTTGTATTTTGATAAACACTGAAAAAGCTGGAGCTGTTAAAGTTACCTTGGGAAATTTCAGAACTGGTTTACTTGGTGTTGTGGAACCTCTTACTGCTTTCAACACATGATTAATTAAAAAAAAACAAATACATGAATGTGTGAAGTACGAACGCCAGCCCTCCTGAATCTTTATTAGATGGGTGTGCTAAAAGACAAACACTCAATCCCCAGTTCCGCCAAAGGAAAAAAAAAAGACAAATGCCTACCCAAGCTATCCTGCTTGTCACTTGCTAGGCTGTAGGGTTCTGCTCTCTATCTCTTCTGTATAGGCTAAAAATGAATTTTAAGGTTTTTGTATCCAAGCATTTAGATGTGCCCATAAACACGTACCTTTGCGTCCAGCTCTGAGGGTCTAAGTTCCTCTCTATGGCAGCGTTCTCAGCAGGTAACCCAAATGCATCCCACCCCATAGGGTGGATGACCTAGCGAAAGAGCAGACACATCAGCCATCGCAAATCACTGCATCCACAAGTTCTCCTGCAGCATCTTTTCCCATGGACACACATTACCCCTCTCTGGGTGATCCTCACATCTGTGTCAAGGGTGGTCTGAGATGTCAACACAGAAGGAAATCTAGATGGTTCACATCAAAGTGCAGACAGCAGTTATCTCTGAGGAAGCATTTTCCTGGACACATTTTACTTTCTTTTCCCTGTCTGCATTTTCCACAGTGAACTAAAACTGCTTCCTGCAATTACAAAATGTTCTTTTCAATTTAAAAACTCTGTATATATAAAATTATAAGCTTTCAAAATACACTTGCCATGTTGGAAGTCTCCAGTAAAGGAGCTGTGCTATATAAGATGGTGACCAACAGTCGCCCAAAGCTTTAGATACTGCATCTTAATAGAAATTAAATAAAACTAAAATTTGGCTCCTCAGTCTCACTAGGCACTTTCCAAAACAGTTATATGTGGCTGGGGGGTCCTGGGCCAGGAATGCAGGTTCAGACCATTCTCATGGCCACAAGGCCACTGAACTCATGTCATGCCACAATGGGGGCTCCATATTTACCCAAGAAGTCTGTCCAGCTTCTCCTCAGCTCTTTCTCACAAGCCCAAGTTCACCTTGCACCCCCAAGCCCTGCTCTTCTCTCTCTCCTTAACCACAGTGCCAGCCCTAGGAGGCCCACAGCCCCTTTCTCACTACAGGACGGGAACTCCCAGCTCCACGTGAGAAGCCATAGATGTGGGAGCAACCTGGGGTGCGTGCCTCAGAGCAGAGCAGAGCAGCCTTTAAGGTGGATATGAGGAAACCTGTGACCAAGCTGTTGGCTTACAGGGATTTCTAAACCTCCCATACATTTGGCATTGGATGCAAACCACTAGCTGTGCTTTGGCATGAGGAACGCTTCACATGTAGTTGCCTCAGCCATAGCATCCCTGGGACAGTGACAGAGCCACCTCATCAGATCTCCAGAGGGTGAGATGAGTTCAGGGGAGAAAAGTGCTGCACAAAGTGCCTGCCAAGCAGTGAAGTGCAACACAGAGTGCTGGCCAGTGATGGTGTCACAAGAGAAGCCTGCTTTCTAGTCACTTCTCTAAGATGTCTCCATTTTCCAAAGAACAGGGATCTCAAGATCTTCAAGGGCAAAGCTTTGATATCTCTCCTCCACCCATCTCCTTTAATTGGCAATTTAAGGAACTGTGGGACAAATTTCTATAAATAGAATTACAGGGTAAAAGAGTGCGAAGTCTGAGGAGTTTTGGTGGACAGAACCAGAGCATCTCCAGAGCAACTGTGGTCCATCACACTTCCCCACGCGGGGAACGCTAAGTGTGCTCCTGGCTGCAGGTCCAGCCCAGGGCCTAAGTACATGCGAGTATCACCCGGGCTGCCTCTACCTCAGGTCCAAGCGCCTACAATGCAGTTCCCTGCCTGGACTCAGCTTGCAGTTTCAGCTGCCAGTCTGTGCTGTTACTGAGCAGGCAGAGGGAGGAGGGGCGAATCCCTTCTGGCAGCTGGGCCACGTGCAGCACAGTCAGACCACCATGCACCCTATCATGCTCCTGGGTTTAGGGGTCTGGTGGAAGAAGTCCACTCAAATAATGAGGACTGCCCATTTCAGCCCAGGGCCTTCTGACTCCCTTGGCTGGACCAGGAAGTGCCAACAAAGGTGTGTTCTCGGGGACTGTATGCCCTGTGCCTCGAGGCAAAGGCCCTAGACCTGGCCTCATCCTTCAGACTCGGGACAGAGAATATGGCCCAACAGAAGCCACCAGAACTGTTGAGCATCATACACCATGACCTCTGCAGAGCAGCCAACAGTGCTGGCACCCAATAAATAGCAGCAGGCAGACCCCAAGGTCTGCTTCCCACTGGGATGCACCAGCCAATGCTGTCCATCCCCCACATGGTGGCTACATGAAAGGCACACGAAAGCCAGTCCTGGCATCACTGAGGGCAGGGCACTCAGGACAGGCCTCTGCCAAGGGCAGAACCAGACACTGCCACTTCTTACTCAAACTGAGCAGACCACAAAACTCAAACAACCAGCCGGCCACTCAGACCTCTTTGCAGTAATGGGCGAAAAGACTTCTTCCCAAAATAATGACTGACTGGCTCACACCAGGTGACTGAACCTAAAGCAGCCAATACTTCTTGCCGTGGCTGGCTGGATGTGGAGCAGGCCCTTGGCAGAAGGCAGGCATCTACATGCTGGGCATGAAGGGTCCAGTCCCTGGTCACCCTGGGTTGGCCAAGGCTGCGGACTGGCCCTCAGGTGCAGGGGTTGGCAGCACCGAGACCTTGCTAGGCCTGTCTGAACCCAGGCTAGGTGCTGGGGAGGGACGGGACTTTCTCATTGGTCAGGAGCCATAAGGGCTCTGGGTGGCTCTGCATGAGGGGTCCAAGGAGCCGAACAGGAGCTGGAGAAAGGCAGGCCTTGAAGGGCTTCAGGACCCTGGGCCCAACTCCACCAGCCTGCCCCCAACATTTCCTCAGATCCTAGGAGTTATCCTGAATCGGTAAAAGCTAATGAAACCCCCTTTCCTCTAGAGCTGATCTGAGCAGTTTCACCCCTGGCAGCTGACAATCCCAACTAAAATAGACACTGCCTAGGACACAGCTTTCTTTTGAGACCTTCTGTGTTCTATCAACTTTGCAGTTCTTCCTTTTCACTTTTAAGAGCTTAAAAAAAAAGTAAAAGAAAACAGTTTCGGATTACTAGAAAGTGCTGAGATGCCTTTGCAGCCAGCTGGAGGTCTGCTTCCTGCTGGGATATGCCAGCTGGGCTGCCCCCCTGGCTGAGAAGCACACCTGCTGTGTAACCACTCCCTGGGAAGGGGAGGCCTTCGGCCCACTTGGCATCTTTGTCAGAACTGCCCAAGTGACACCGAGTCAACATTACTGCCTGTTCACATTCTGCTAGGTGCTGTCTGTACTTTTAAATAAAGTCAATACAGGCACTGTCACCAAAAAAATCCAGCTGGATTTACGTAATAGACTTATTCATTTCTATTTTTGTTTCTGGAAGAAATTAACATGAAGAGATATTCTTAGTTCACATGTTATCCAAGCTGTCTATGAACATAAAGTTAGTAACATCTTAAAGTTCCTTAATATTTCAAATTCTTAGCAAAAGTTAACAAAACAAAAGCTGCCCAAGGAGAAGGAGCACAGCGTAGGCTATGGGGAGGCCTTGTGCTGCAGGAGCTCAGGGGTCCTCCTGCCACAGCCAGACCGATGCAGTAAGTGCTCCTGCTGTCACCGAGGAAGAAGGGCCCCTGCTCCCCTCCTTGGCCTCAGCTCTGGTGACAAGAACAGAGCCCACTCTCAGCCCAGAAGACGCTTCACTCCTGATGGGGGGGAACAGAGCGACACTGACAAAAGGATCCTAAAATGTCTGAGCTTGACTCTGCCCCTCTGCTGACAGGTCTGGCTTTGTGATGAAGTTGTGGTGGCCTGCTAGACTCAAGACGCACTTCCGCTGCTAGCTCCTCTTACATCTCAGTCTTTTGTGCCCTGTTCAGATTGACCACCTCCATTCTGGACAGAGCACACAGGTCAAGGGTTTGACTCCCTGCACTGCAAGAAGACAAGACTGGCGTTCTTCCCTGTCCATGTTTCCTCTAGGCAGGGTGGACCAAGCATGCACTAGAACTCTCTGGTTTTAAAGCTCCTATCCTTTTCTATCACCATAACTTGTTGTAATCTTTCTATAGTTAAGAAGAGCCACCTCTACAGATCCTATGTGCTAGCCAGGTACCGTTCCCCACCCCCAAAGCACTGGACATACGCTCCAGGGCCCAGCTGAGTGCTCTCACTTCCCAGGTGCTGACTTCTTGCCTTTTGAGCACATTCCTGAGCTTCTGATCATTTTTCCAGGGATGTGATTTAATCTTTCCATCTACTGAAGACATATTTTGAAATGCACATTCTATCTATGTGGAGTGATGGGAACATGACATCACAGAGAGTATCAGAATACTGAAATATAATTTTAAAATAAATGTAAAAATATTCAGACTGAATCAAGCAAAGGTCCCCTGTAGCTGGGGTCCACGTAGCACTCACGCATGCCCATTACAAAGAACCAGCTAGTGGATGGGCCAGGAGCCAGGCATGGGAGGAGGAGGGGGAGAATTCCCTGGCTTGCCCCTTCCTTCTGCAGAAGGCCAGCTGACCCACAGCCTCAGGGTCAGGGGAATCAAGGGGCCAGCCTTCACCCACATGAAGCAGAGCTAGGAACACACTGGGCGGAACAATGGCCACAGACCAATGAAGGCCACTCACAAGCTGCGAAGCCAGTCACCAGGAGGGACCTCCAGTCCCCAAGAGGTCCTAATGAGGGACAGGCATGGGAATCAGAGCCTCCTGTTCAGTTTTAGGTTGAGCCCTGATGCCTCAGAATCTGGCAGAAAAGCAGGCAGGTCCTGCCAGGGGTATATGGGAGAATGCAGTTCTAGAGAGCAAAGCCGGGGCAGGACTCTGGAGGACAGGATGGACCTGGGGAATGCTAGAGTCACTTTATAGGAGTATCACAGGGGTGCTACTGTGCTTGGGGAGCCTAAGGGGCCACAATCTAATCTATGTTGCGGGGAGTAATATGGAATTTTGTGTGCAATTTAAGAATAAAGCCTGCATGTTCTTATGTTCCTCAAACTCAGCAGGTAAGAGTGGAGTTAAGGGGCCAGGAGGTGGGTGGGGAGCAGGCGGGGCAGTTGCCAGCAGCACCAAGCTCCACGGAAGGGCAGGCTGCTTCCCCGCAAAGGCTGCTTTCTCTCCCCAGTACCAGGGAACAAAACTATACATCTGAAACCAGCTCAGTTTTAAACTGACAGCAACCATGGTTACTGCTTTTCAAAAAAAAGTACCTTGCTATTTTCAGAGAGTGTCGTGGCTTCTCTGGAATAGATTCAATACTTTATTTCCAAGAAATGAGAAGCATAACATTTAATTTTGTACTGCAGATTGGGTAACAAAGCAAGTGAATACTTCAGAGTAGAAGTGCAAATGTCAGTGCCCACCTGGAGCTCAGACCTCCCTCGGACATGGAGGGCCCAGATACCAGCCAGTTTCTGGTCGGCCCCTCTGGTCTTTGAGTTCATCTGAGAGGACGAGCCCGCAGATCTGTGTCTACATTAGGATGCCTTGAAGATCTGATGGTTGGAAAGCTAAGCACTGCGCGATGCCTGCTCAGCGCCTCATAAACACCTGCTGACCACCCTGAGCCCTGGAACCAACGGAGCTCAAGTACTGCTCAGGTGCAGAGCACTCCCCATGCTCCCTGATATTTGAGGGTAATTACACTGCAGTTACGCAGCTGCCAGACACTCA
>PVKA01016736.1:0-47292 GCA_004027165.1 Ctenomys sociabilis | reverse complement strand
AACTCAGTAAGAATCACCATTAATATTTTGGTGCTTTCTTCTTGCAGTCTCTCCACTTTATAAATTTTTTACATCCTGGTGATCATCGAGCACATAAAAGTCTTATACAGAGTGATTGCTAACAATAACTATTTTATTTCACAAGTTTTGAATACAGATGATTAAAAATGAAAAACAGAAAAAGTATGGAAAATAAAATCATCCAAAATTTCAATGCCCAGAAAAAAAATGATAAATATTTCAGTGTTTTTCCCAACAGCCTTTTAGCTATGTATCTTTGCATGCTCAAGATCAAACCGTAGAGGCTACATTTGAAGTAAATTTAACACTGAAATCCCCAGACTCTCTGTAGAAGATGTTTCAACGAATCTTTCCCTGGCAACATAGTACCGAAGGTCATTAATAAGAATTTAAAGACACAAGGGCTCGTAGCTCAAGTTCTGCAGCCAAGAAAATGGCTGATTTGTTGCTCTGTGCAACTGTAATTTCTATGGAAGGAAAAGCATGTTTTGTTTGGCAATTTTTCTGGCACAACATCCCCAGCATGTAAATAGTTTTGTCATTCTTAGTAAGTGTTGCAGAATAACAGCAATTATTGTTTCAAGTGGTTTTCAAACATGGCAACAACATCCTTCTAAATTATGGTGGGAAGAATGTGGCCTAAAAAAAAACACATTTGCTGATTGTGTACAAAGAGCAAAAACAAAAAAATGAAGAGCAAGAGGCCCACCTCTTCCCTCTGCTCGAGGGCCATTGGGCTTTCCTTGTCATCTTTCCTCACCATTCGGTGTCCTCCCAGAGCTGCTGTCCGTGCAGAGGACATGACTTCGTGCCGCAGCTCTGATTCTTCTTTTTTACGCTTTCTGCTTCCACCATCTTCTAGGGACGGCTTTTTCCTTCTTAATTTTTTTTTTTCTTTTTTACTTTTAATTGACACACACACTGCTTCCTCTGAATAGAGTAACATGAATGGTGAGGCGGCAACTCGCTGTGAAGCTCCACAGAGGTGTGACTGGAACCCTGGCCCAAGGATCCTTCGAATTCCACAGCTCTGGAACTACCTTTGTGATTAAAGGAATCCCACAGCACCGCCACACCAGCACTGCGTGGCTTGTAGGGTCAGCCCATGACAGCTGGAATGTTTATGACGCTCTGCACCGCAGCTTGCAGAGCAGCATCACATTTAAAGCAGGGCCCAAGAGTTTTTGATCTTCTTTCTTGTCTCCTTCAAATATTGAAAGACATCCATAGTAACCCATTAAAACTCCCAAAACTGCCTCTTCCTGCTCCCCCAGAAGATCTCTCTCCCTCTCGCTTATTCTGCCCTGTGCCTCCAGCCTGGTGCCGCCATGACCTTTATCTCAAGGAACAAGGTAGAGACCGGTTGGTCTCCAAGTGTGAACGCTCATACCCAGGGAGAGACAACAGTAGGAATGAGGAAAAATTAGACAAGAAGAAAAGGGCTGGGTCAGGGGGTGGCCCATCGGCCTGGTTGGCAAAATGACCCCCCACACCACAGTAGGGGCATTTATTTAAACTTTTGCAAAGTTAGTACAATACAAGGCTACCTAGTGACTCGTAGCCAACATCAAACAGTCAGCTCATCTCAGGACTGAGGTAGCTTGACTGCTGTAGGCACTAAGACCTGGGCCTGTTGTCACTCACTGGACCAATTTCCAGCTTCTGTGCATCCAAGAAGAATAAGACATTGGGACTCTGCCATCCCACTAGTTCTTTGGGGCATTGCCATATGTTTCAGGTTCCTGTCTTTCTCATGAGTAACCTTGCATGTCTAAGCTTTTCTTGGAAGGGGGAAAAGAAGACAGAGAAGAGGACACAGAGATAAAAAGAAGGTGGTTTTCATCCCATCAGATCACACAAAGCAGGCTTGAGTAGTCCTAAAGAAATCAGATGGCAGCACACAGGTAAGAAACTCGGAAGATAAGAGTCCAAACCACTCCAGGAACACAGCAGAGCACAAAGCTTCCTTCCAAGACATGTTCATCTTTCCCCACTTTCAAGTCTTACAGAAGAGTCTGCATCAAGGGGCATCTAAGGCCAAGCTCACTGGGGTTGGGGTACAGTTTGCAGAGTGCATCTGAGGACCTGTAATGCCCTGGAAGCAGCCACTGCACATCTGCTGTCTCCAGCCCCAGGAGCATCAACCAAACCACTGCCTGGATCCCAGGCACTTTGCCTTTGTGAAGAAATCTTTTTAAATATGAAAACTATAGGAAATTAATTAAGTTAGAAATAGATTGATGGGCCAGAGAGATAGCTCAGCAGACTAAAGTACCTGCTTAGGCAAGCTTAGGCAAGCACAGGGAACTACAGTTCAATCCCCAACACTGCAGATCAGGGAATCCCTGCCCCCAGGGCAGACTGAGCCCACCAGAGTCCAGTTGTAGAGGCACACACCTGTAATCCCAGCACTGGGAAGGTGGCAAGCAGGAGGATCACTGAGTCCCAGCTGCACAGTGAGATCCTGCATCAACCAAATACATTAAAAAAAAAAAAAAACAGATTGTTATTGGAAAATGGTTGCATGTTCTAGAATCCTTTTTTCATGATTCTATTTTTGTAGATACTGAAGTCAGGGGTTACAAGGGAATCATACAATATAAGACACTTAATTATAAGATTATTTTTAAAACACTCATCCAAAGAGCCATGTGGTGCTTGGGATCAAACCATTGTCCCTGTGCTTGCCTAAGCTTTCTAAGCAGGTGCTTTAGTCTGCTGAGCTACCTCACTGGCCCATCAATCTGTTTTTAACTTACTTATTTTCCTGAGCAAGTGTAGGAAATCTGTCCATACACTAAAGACCAAAGAATCCAGCCGAGGGCTGAGATCCCATAGTAATGTCCTGCATGAGTCGGCTGAAGATCTAGAGCCCATAACAATGCCTCCTACAAGCCCAGCTGGAAGCCTAGAGCCCACAACAATGTCTCATTCACATCTGCTTCATGGACCTGTGTTGGAAATGCCCAAAGGTCAGTGGTGGAAGCTACAAAGTCTGTGCCAGCAGAGTGAAGGATCTGCACTAGCAAGATGGGGGAGTTGCACTGGAGTCAGGAAGCAATGCTCAAGGTAAGAAACTAAGCTACCCTGAAAAGTACCAAAGCCATCCTCAGTGATGATGAGGTCCTAAGCTACTCTGAGGATGAGAACAGCTGAATCTATATCAGGAAACCCAGAGCAAAAGCTTCTCTAAGACACTAAGCAGTGCATCATCTTGCGCTCCAGAGCCAGGAAGTGATGCTCAAAGTAGGGACAAGCGCTCCCCCAAAGTGAACCAGAGCCATTCTCAGCTACAATAAAACCCTAAGCTCCTCCAACAAAATAAACAGCTGAGTTCTTTGGGAAAGCCGGCATGATAAGCCACTCCAAGAGAACCAATAGCCCCAAGAGAACCAACAGCCCCAAAAGACCAACAGCCCCAAGAGACCAACAGCCCCAAGAGAACCAACAGCCCCAAGAGACCAACAGCCCCAAGAGAACCAACAGCTTTCAACAGCTTCCAAACTTCTTCCCCTCCAGATCTTCATCTTACGCTGTGGGCAGCAGCCACCACACCCAGCACCACACTGGCTCAGTTAAACTGGAGGTAACAAGTGGACCACCAGTTGGCAATTCACCACAGTAGCGTAAGACATTCAATGTGCTCATAAATTATAAAAGGTGAGAAGGCTGCATAGTGAAAAATCTCTCCCTACCCTATTGCCATTGCTCAGACATCCGGTTCTCGCCCCTAAGGGCTATCATGTTTCAAATATTTTTAAAACAAAAAAATTACATATTATAGATAGGATAAAGGCCTCCTTTCCCCCATTCTTCTTCCATTACCCCTAGAGGCAGCCATTGTCATGAACTGATGCACATTTCCATTGCCTTTTATGGCTTTCACATACACATGCATGAATCTGTGCTCCACAGACACTGCGCTGCATGTTTCTGTGATTTCCCTTAATAGGTTCCACTTTTTAGCACTGTTCCTTGATGCCAGGTCATTCCTGTTAACTGCTACATGGCATCCTATTGTGTGACTACAGGGCATTTTCTTTATCCATTCTCCTATTGATAGCAAATTCTTCCCTATTTTTCAATACTGTAAACAATCCAATCACTTTAGTGTTTTCTGAATTAAAATAACTTTCAGGCCCATTTCTCTCCTACAGATGAATCTACCAAATTTCAAATAAACCAAGAGAAACTCTATAGGGTGCTTTTGTAGAAATTGACACACTAATTCTAAAATTCATCTGGAAGAGGAAACAAACAAAATTTAGAAAATATTTTTTGGGAAGAAGGCTAAGAAAATTTGCCTGTTCTATAGCTTTATCATCAGCATTATTTTACTCAGTCTGTTATATGTGGGAGAGGAAAGGTTACCTTGGAGCTTCTTAATTGTTGCATTGTTTTTCTTATATGAGAAACACAAGTATAAATAAATTAAAGAGCAAAACAAAAAATAGATAATAGGAAACAGGAAGAAAGAGATTTTGCAAATGAAAAAGTGCCAGCAATGGGAAGCGTAGTAAGCGTAAAAAGAATCAAGATGTGTTTTATACATGTGCCTCCTCCCCATGCTGAATATAATTATCATGTATTACAAACATATATTAACAAAAGTTCAAAAATTTTTAAAGAAACAGCTCTTTTTTTCTCTGGAGGTCACAATGTCTTGATGTGAGCCTGTGGGTGTGGAGACACCTTCTACCAGCTGCAGGTAAGTCAACATCAAGGTCCAACAAGAAAGATTGAGAGCATTAAGTCAGAGCCTCGAGCCAAGTCTACCCCTCCAGTGATGATTTACATCAGAAATGACCATGGTTGCATAAGCTAATTTATAAGGGGGGAAGAAGGGAAGAAGGACTGTACTGTGTGTGACAAAAAGCATGCTGACGTAGATAGCATCTTATTACAATGTCTGGATGACTTCATCCTTGATGATTAGATTTTCAAACAATTTTAATTTTTTCTGTATTCATCTCCAACAAAATGTTCCATGCAATATCCTTACTACTGGCTCTCCAGGTCTCTGATTATTTTCATAGGATAATTCCTGAATAATCCCCACCCAAGTGGAATTACTCGACCCAGAATAGGAGAAGAAAGGTTTATCTGATAGAATACAATGTAACAAATTCTAGTTTCATAGAGGAAAATATGGAAATGCCAAATACTTCTGAGCCTTAACCCCAGACCCAATATCTTCTGTCTCTTACCATCTCAGGATAGTCAGAGTATCTGTCTAGCTTAGACCCTAAGGCCTCCACTGCCAGTAGACTAACAATACTGACAGTAATAAGAAGGGTTAAGATGTACTAAGCATCTATTCTGTGCCACAAGGTATTCATACATTATCTCATTTAATTCTTGTAACAATTCTTTTAGGGAGATAGTGTTATCAGTTATACATAAAGAAACTCAGGGAAAGCTAAGGACTGACAGAATCTTGCTGCTACAGAGAAGGGCAGAGATTTTAAACTGATGCTCTTATCACTCGTGGTCCTATTTTCTTGGATATCCCCTGGGGTCTTTGCAAGAAAGTCCCCTTGCAGACTTTGCTGCTCATTTTCTTGCTCTTTATGTGCTCTGTCCATCAATATTAAAAAGAAGGCGCATAGAATCAAAGCCAGGGCTACAGGAAGCAAAGGAGCAGACCGCCCGTAACCCACTGGGAACAGCTTTCAGGAGGCAGAGACGTGCCTGAGAGGGCATCATGGTCCTACTGAAGCTCAGCAAGAGACTTGCCTGCATCCTCACCACCAGGACCTTCATTTTCTTTCCAGATTAAGTCAAAGCTCTCAGCAGAGGCCCCCAAAGGCCACACACAAAGAGCTCTTGTGACAGACACCAGTCGCCTCTGCACTACCTCGCCCTCCTTCCCGAAAACCTGTTTATTTTTTTTTAATTTTTATCTTATTGAAGTACAAATATCAATAGACAGTTTTAAGATACCTTGACAAAATGGATTTGATAAATTAATACATTGCAAACTGTTTTCATAATGTTTTGGTATCATAGAAGGTGCATACATGATATTATACTTACAGACATTATTATACTGTATGTCTCTCATCAGTAAATCAAGAGAGTGTAGCTGTTTGAGTATCTTATTTTTTATAGCTGAATTACATCAAAGATTCAATAATTAATACTTTCTACCTTGTTTTTTTCCTAGTGGTTGTCCATAGTACTAGAAGCCAACATAATATCCTGTCCAACCACCATTAGTGCAAATCTTGTCTCTCATAGAATTATGTGGAAGCATGGCGTTATCTATCCCAGCTGTACTGTCCATACACACACATCATGATTCTTCCTTTCTATTCTCCTTCCTTTGTCTACACCTGTCAAAGATGGGCATTACATTTGTCATTCAACTAATTTAGGTGCCTGAACTCAACAACACAATCCAATACAGTCCAGCATTCTACAACAATAGTGAGTTATCTGAAGAAGTTGTCGGCCATTGCCATTTACAGCTCAACTTATTATTATGGCCCCGCGGTGTGTACTTCATTTTTATACTTTTCAGCTGGATGGTTAAGACCTCGATAGAGCAAGACCTATATACCAACACATGTACTTTATGTTTCTTATGAGGTCAGTGAAGTCCCCTCAGGGTTTATATTGTAGTTCTGTACCTTATTCTGTAGATCTTTTGTCTGTGTCATCCATGTGGATGAGTCATGGCCAATGCTTGACCAGTTTGCTCTCTGTGACAGCCTGAGAGAAAGTTTTCTCTCCATGTGACTCTCCCCAGGCACACTATAGAACTTCAATCTCTTTCCTCTGTGGCTCCATAATCTCCTTGTTCAGAAAATTTGGAGCTCAACTGAGTTTCATGATGTTGCAGTACAGGTTCTTCTATGTCCTGAGTCTTCACTGACCTTGAAAGGCTAGGGCCAAAATTTTGGCTGGCCTTGTGACTCCTCTATTTCTCCAACTTTGATCTGTGAATTTAGGTTGCTAACCATCCAGAAGAAAAGCTGATTAGTATCCTGCAGCATAAGGTACAGGACTACAAGAGAAACCCTGAGGGGACTTCACTGATCTCATAAGAAACAAAAAGCACATGTGTTGGTATATAGGTCTTGCTCTGTCTAGGTCTTAACCATCCAGCTGAAAAGTATAAAAATGAAGTATATACCACGGGACCATAATAATAAGTTGAGCTGTAAATGGCTATGGTCGACAACTTCTTCACATAACTCACTATTGTTGTGGAATGCTGGACTGTGTTGGATTGTGTTGTCGAGTTCAAGCACCTAAGTTAGTTGAATGACAAATGTAATGCCCATCTTTGACAGGTGTAGACAAAGGAAGGAGAATAGAAAGGAAGAATCATGATGTGTGTGTATGGACAGTACAGCTGGGATAGATAACGCCATGCTTCCACATAATTCTATGAGAGACAAGATTTGCACTAATGGTGGTTGGACAGGATATTATGTCAGCTTCTAGTACTATGGACAACCACGAGGAAAACAACAAGGTAGAAAGTATTAATTATTGAATCTTTGATGTAATTCAGCTATAAAAAATAAGATACTCAAACAGCTACACTCTCTTGATTTACTGATGAGAGACATATGGTATAATAATGTCTGTAAGTATAATATCATGTATGCACCTTCTATGATACCAAAACATTATGAAAACAGTTTGCAATGTATTAATTTATCAAATCCATTTTGTCAAGGTATCTTAAAACTGTCTCATTGATATTTGTACTTCAATAAAACAAAAATAAAAAATAAAGTAAAATAAAATAAATAAATACTGACTGTACTTACTCCTAAAGATGGTGGTGAGCACTAAGAGCAACTTAAAGCATAGTATCTCTGCCCTCATTCTGTACCCGTCTCCTTTGTTATCTTAAACTTTGGGGTCAGACCCTGGCTCCACTGTGCATGTTAATTTTTATGTGGCTGCGCAAAATACCCAATGCCTCCAAGCTAGAGGAGGAAATGTTTATTTAGCTCACAGTGTGTGGCGCTTTCAGCCCACAGTCAGCTGGCTCTGACCTCGGAAAACAATGGAGTGAAACTCAGACGTCAAGATAGAGAGCCTAAGATGAGAGTCTAACCAATGCCTTATCTTCCCAGGATGGATACACTGAATAATAAATCCCCATTACACATCACTATTCCTTTTTCCCATGTGATTTTTGAGCCAAGTGACCAGACTTGGTTTCTTGAGACTCTCCAAAATCTGCCCCCACCCAGTAGTACTGACACGTAACAACTAAGATATGTTCTCCCCTATGTGCCTCGTGCATATTGGCTCAGTGAACCCTCACAACAATCCCATGAGCCAGTTTGAGTGGGATTTTAGGACCATTTTTAAAATGAGGAAAGCAAAGCCCCAGAAAATGGTCCAATGATGTTGCCAAAGCTGGCCGGTGGCTCAGCCAGAATTCAAATCCGTCAGACCCTCCGGCTCCAGAGTTCTTGCCCTTACTCAGTCTGCCAGCAGCTTGGCTGTCCTGGGTCCTCTCATCTAGGACATCCAAAAGCATACTGGACTGGGAAAATTAGGAGTGGGGCCTAGGTGGGGCTGATGTGCATTTCCCAGTTATTTTTAGTGAGCCTGAAGGCACCTATGTCACTTTTCATTATTCCAAAACCCAGTCAAGAACTTGCCTGTGTCTCTCTCCCCAGTCACTCATGAAATGTCTTCTTCCAAGTTATTTCCCAGACGCTGACAGTCATTGCCTGGGCTGGGTCGATATTTTCATGTCTGCTCATAATCCTGTGTGTCAAGATCACTGGAAAAATAAATGCCAGGGTATTTTCTCTGCATTCTCCCTTCTGCTTTGATGTTAGGGACAAAGTCTGAAGTTTATCTCCATGGTGTTCTGTGTGTAGAATTCTAGAGGTATAAACACACATATGGTTTCTTCACATCAGCATAGAAGTCTTCTCAACCGTTGTGTTTGGGGAAGCAGCATCATCAACCCATGTTTTCCACCTTAGACCCATCTCAACTCATGGATTTTCTCTATAAAAATCCCCAAAAAAAATTCCCTAGTTGGCAACCCACTAGGGTCCCCTCTTATCCCTCTCTTAGACAGAAGCTTTCTTTCCCTCAGTAAGTATATTCTGCTCTTTAAAACAAATCAGGGCCAGGGAGATAGCCCAGTGACTTAAGCTCTTGCCTGGCAGGCGCAAGGTACTGTGTTTGATCCCTGGTACCAAAAAACCATGACGTATTGTCTTCATGATGCATTGTCACAGTGCTGGAAGCTTCAGCCAGGGACGCTTGGGTTTCTGCCTTTATCTCCACACCAAACACTTTTTAAATTGTTAAGTGTTACCAAAACATTCAGGAGCTGATGATATTTTAAATTGATACCCTTCTGTGTAATGCAACTGAACAAACATCATTTTCTTTTATTATTTATCTCCTCTTCTTGTTGCCTACATGTTGGTTTGTTCTTTAATTTATACTTATTTGCTCAACCATCAATAAGTGAAAGAAAGATGAAATAAACAAATAAATAAATATGAGCAGTGTCTTGAAGTTCAAAAGACAAGCTGATGAGAGATTACAGCTCACCACAACCACAAGTCTGAGATGAGATGTTTGATTATATACATTTCAAAGTGAGTCAGAATCCTCCCCCTGAGAGCCAGGGCGGGAAAGAGACTTTCAATATTCTTTTCCTTTGTGAAGTATAATCAGAGTCGTCTGTGGGATTAGTCCAAGTCAAATCCTCCCTTGTGTCTGATCGCTGGAGTGAGGACTTGAGCAGGTCTTCTAATGGTTTAGAATTAACTCAGTCTGAACGATGCCCACTGGCTGTTGCCCTTGTTGCTCTGGCATTCAGGCACTGTTGCTTCTCATTCCCAAAGCTATTGGCCGAAAGCAACACTAAACGAGGCATTTCTGGAAGCCAGTGGAGAGTCACTGGCCGGTGCAAGTCTGTAATTTAGCAAAAAGTATACATTGCAGTTCTATTGCTGTTTAATAATAGATATCTGTGGTAGAAAATTTTGTGTGCCAGCTTAGGGAGGCAAAGGGATGCCCAAATGATTGGCAAAACATTACTTGTGGCTGTGTCTGTGAGGGTGAGGAGCATCAGGAAAGGGAGATTGATGGAGATTGTCCTCACCAATATGAGCGGACGCCATTCAGGACACGGAGGGTCTGAAGGAAGGTGATGGCAGAGGAAGGGCCAGTTTGCCTGAATTAGAACATTGGTCTTTCCTTCCTCAGACATCAACGCTCCTGGTTCTATACTCTAAACTCAAGCCAGGATTTACACTCTTGGCACTCTGGTCCTCGGACTTTCCAAGTTGGATGGGAACTTCAGCTTTGACAGCTGTCTGGCTCACAGTCAGTAGCTTGCAAGGCTCCCCAGCATCCGTATCCATGTGAGCCAAGCCCTCATATCAAAATTTCCCCTAAATAAATAGATAGATATGCATATTTACAGTAAAGCTATGTATCTCCCATTGTTTCTGTTTCTCTGGTGAACCCTGACTAAAACATGCCTCCATTTTAAAGGAAGCTGGAGTCTATCCAGGAAATATAGATTTATTTTGTACCACAAGGACAACAGAAGCCGGGGAGATGGCCCAGTGGAATAAGCGCTTCCCTGGCAAGTGCAAGGGCCTGAGTTCAATCCCTGGTTCTGAAAAACAAAACAGAAAAAACACAAGGACAACAGAAGATGCAAAAGATCACTCCTCAAGACCCTCCTTTACTGTGCAGTATCTGTATGCTGGCCAAACGTAAGCACATGCACCATGAGGCCAATTATGAAGCATCCACTAAATGTTAAGTTTGAATAAGATATTTCAATGTTTGTTATTTTATCCTAAATCAAGCTTAAAAACAAAAGCTCAAGCAGCAGTAGTCACTCCATTTTAAAAAGGAAGGAACAAGATTGAGTTCGATGACAGTAAGTAGAGACACAGGCTCTACAGACACGTCAGTCAACACACTTTCATCAGCCACTACACTCTGCTCCTGGACTGAATTTTGAAAGTCAAAAAATAATAATAAATATGAGTACATTTGATA
Organism: Ctenomys sociabilis; assembly: GCA_004027165.1. Classification (NCBI taxonomy): domain Eukaryota; kingdom Metazoa; phylum Chordata; class Mammalia; order Rodentia; family Ctenomyidae; genus Ctenomys; species Ctenomys sociabilis. The sequence continues at coordinate 36,252 of PVKA01016736.1, read as the reverse complement.
ACAAGACACAGAGTCAAAGACTGACACATGGTAAAACCAGTAGGAGACAGATCTCAGCATATCAGTTGCTCTCTTCCACCCTCTGATTCCCATAATAGAGGCTGCATATTTACAGATTTGTAATTACCCTTATCTTAAAGTATTGCATATATTCATGACATAACTAAATAAACTAGAATGATAACTAGTGTTACACAAAAATGGTTGGTAATTACTTCATGGCTTATGATAATTTAAAATGTGTAGGTTGACACATACAAGCCAGTATGACAGTTCCTCAAAACAGTAAAAGTAGGATCACACTAGGATCCAGTAAGCACACCATAGCCACTCCTGATACCTGTGTTTATTGTGGCACTGCTCCCATTAGTCAAGATATGGAACCAGTTAGGTCCCCAACAATGGATTGACAGATAAAGAAAATGTGTTATATGTGCAAAACAATGTATTGTAATGATACAACAGAGAATTATTCATGCATAAAGAAGACTGAAATTATGTTATTTGCAGGAAAATGAATAGAATCAGAGATTATTGTATTATGCAGAATAAGCCAGACTCAGAAAAACAAGTATTGCATGCTTTTTCTCATGTAGAATTAAGACCTGAAAACAGAAGTTCTAAAGAGAAAGTATTATTAAACAGGAGAAAGGGAATAAGGGAAAACAGTAGAATATGGCTATAGTTAAAATATGTGTGTCTTGGTTACTTTTCTCTCATTGCTGGGACAAAATACCTGATGCCCAAAATTAAGGAAGGAAAGATTTATTTAGCTCACAATTTGTGGAGGTTTCAGGCCATACTGAGCTGGCTCCAAGGCAGAGGGGCACATGGCAGAGGGAAACAGTTCATAACAGCAAGAGCGAAAAGTGAGGAGCAGAGGCGGCGCCAGCAGCAGAGAGAAGCCTCCCTCCTTTCCTTACATTACATCGAGGCTCTCTGCTGCACACCCATAATCCCAGCACTGGATCATGATTAATCACAGTCTCCAAGAACCTTCTCCAATGACTACATGAGGCTTTGGGGGGACACCTAGACACACACCATAACAACATGCATGTATAAAACCCAATATTTTGTAAAAGTAGTATGCACTAATAAAATACATACTGGACAAGTAATTTTCTAAATTGTATAGGATGGAAGATGGACAAACCTGAAATTCATCTACCTGCCATGGATACATGCAGCCCAGACCAGCTTGGGAGGCAAAGGCTGACAAGACAATGGCATAAGGTCCCAGCAGAGGAGAAGGGTCCAAGTGAGCCCAGGATGCTTTCTCTTGGTTTTACATTCTCTACTCTAGAGAGATTGGTGGGAAATCTAACTCTAGACAACACTGCTTTTTTTTTTTAAAGAAAAGAAAAATAAACAATAAAAACAATGGTATAAAATTTCAAAACAAGTTTGTAGGAGAGTAACAACGGTTAGTGCATTATATATTGTTATCTTCAAAGTAGTTGCTCATATTACAAGATACAGGCATGAAAATATAGGCATATACCTTTTCTTTTCATTGAGCTGATAGCAGTTAGTAGTATAACTATCTTAACTAGATAGATAGATAGATAGATAGATAGATAGATAGATAGATAGATAGATAGATAGATAGATTTTTTTTCCTTTTCCATTTCTTCTTTTCTCTTTCCCCCCATTTCCATTAATGGTGCTATTTTACATACAATGTTCTGCTTAATATCATATGAATTCTATCATTAATGTAGACTTAGGTCATTCTTTTCTTTGTTTTTGGTTTGCTTATTTTGTTTTGCTGTTTGTTCGTTTATAATACAGAGTCTCACTATACAGTTCAGACTCATAGTGATCCTCCTGTCTCAGCCTCCCCAACTCTGGTATTACAGGCATGTGCCACCATGCCCAGTTCTGGGACCAGCATAGCATTGCAGTATCATGGTCCAAACTTGGGACCTTGCGCTTGCCAGAAAGGTACTTATACTGCCAAGCTATCTCCCCAACCCATGTCATTCTTACCTTTATATAGAGTCAGCCCTTGTCAAGCAATCAACTGGTGATCTTTTAGTGTCCTGTGCCAAGAGAATCACTCGAAATAGGAGAACAGAAATCAGGCCAAGTTTGTACTGGTGCTAAGAGTAATCACACCCAACTGATCATGACTCTAAAAAGCCTGGTGCCCCAAGAGACAAGACTGCTGTATATATGTGCTGTATAAACATCATGAGCCCTTCCTGACCAAGTTGCCTTTCTGTTGGACTTCTTGAACAATTTTCATTACACGTTCAATAAGTAATACTTTTTAACTTGCTCTGCTGATGCAAGGATTTTCAGGAAACTATCCTTAACTTAAAAAAAAAAAAATATGCTTGCAAGCTTCATCCTTCCACAGGCAAATCAGAGGCTCAGATGTGAACCATTCCATCACTCTTCCAAGGCTCTATAAGTGCTGGAAGGAAATGTGAAGGCACGTGTGCCTGCCAGAGATGATTTGTATCCTGAGTGATTGGTGACCAAATAAGACTCCAGATTCCTCTAAAGCATGCTTCTCTTTAGAAAAGCTTCAACGTCTTGTATGTATGTGTTCCTGGGTTTTCTTTTATAGGAATTGTGTCCTTTCAGGCCAGCTATGGATAGATTATTCCCATGCTCTAATTTTTTTTCACACTTTCTCATGAGTCTCTTGCACTCTTTCAGAGTGTAAGCCTTGGAAAAAGAGGCTTTGTTTTGTTTTATGCAAAACCTTTGACTTTCATAATGTGCCATTCACACCTTTGGTGTCAGACAAATGACAAGTGATTGCTGTTAGAGGCTATAACACATCCTGATGTGAGGCTTTACAACAATCCCCATTTTCCTTGAGCTGCTAAAATCATTAAATATATGACATTGGTGGATTCATATAACTGTATGCCTTAGCTCTGTTTACTTAATTTTTCAATTGACTGGAACATGCTTTTAATGTGGAAATCACATTATGGTGTTCAAACATTTTGTACAAGATTATTAGCTGAGGAACCCAAATGGATTTTATCCAGTCGTCATCCTCTGACATGTTCAGCCCATCTCTTGGAAAACCGAATCTGATGTCAGAATCTGCTCCAAAATACTAGCAACATGGTTTATAATTACAAAGCTAACACCTATGAATAATAAAATTACAAACAAGTGGAGCATCATCAAAAATTCAAGATGATTATTTTTTAATGATTATATTTTCTTCCTGTGTATGATAGTATACAAAGCACAGAACATTGTCTCTCTGAAAATAAATTCTCCTAAATTTCTAGGCTGAGGCACCACCAAGACAGAAAGGATATTTTATCACCAATTTAATAATAATTACCTGTCTTGGAAAGCAGTGTGTCAAGCAAGAGAAACACATTCTTCCCTCCATCCTTACCTTACAACTTCTTCAGATAACTCACTATTGTGGAATGCTGGACTGTGTTGGATTGTGTTGTCGAGTTCAAGCACCTAAGTTAGTTGAATGACAATACAGTGCCCATCTTTGACAGGTGTAGACAAAGGAAGGGGTATAGAAAGGAAGAATCATGATGTGTGTGTATGGACAGTACAGTTGGGATAGATAACACCATGCTTCTACATAATTCTATGAGAGGCAAGATTTGCACTAATAGTGGTTGGACAGGATACTATGTCTGCTTCTAGTACTATGGACAACCACTAGGAAAATAACAAGGTAGAAAGTATTAATTCTCAAACACTTTTAAGTTAGTTGCATGGAGAAAACACAAGGAATTAAAGGCCCTTTGAGAAGCATATGAGAAGACAGACCTCCCATGCTAGTTCTGCTGACTTATTTACATACCCTTAAAACTTACCTTGATTTCAGCACTAGGGAGACTGAGAACAGGAGGATCGTTACGAGGCCAAGCTGTGTAGTGAGACCCTATTCCAAATGCACACAATAAAAAAAAAAAAAAGAAAGAAAAGGAAATTTACCCTGGAACAACGATGTAACCCAACACTTTCATGTGTAGGCAAAGAAACCACAGCACATTTAGCTTGAGGGACCCAGCAAGAACCATCCTCCTTGACTTTCCCTGGCTTGTCTTCTACACGCAGCAGGTCTCCAAACTCATTTTAGGATTCGCTGTGTTGGTTACAACTGCTTTCCTGGCCCTTATTTGAGCCCCACAGCCCAACTCCCTTTCAACCCATCACCCTTTCCTCTTGTCTCTCTGCCTCAGCTCCAACAACAGACCTGCTTCTCTGCAAGCTGCTGTTGTGCTTCAAATGCTATGGGAAGTATAAATGCCTCATTACACTACAATGTCTACCACTTATTAACGCTCCTTAGGCCGCAGACACTGCATCAGGCTTGTTGCAAACATTCTCATATTTAATCCTCACAACCCCACGAGACTAGTATCATTACACAGATTGGAATAATGAAGGTCAGGAAGTATAATTAACTCACTGAAGGTCAAGCAGCTAGTAAACAATGCAACCAGAATTGGGTCCTATCTTATGCTCTTTGAGCTACCACATTTCCTGCCTGTCATTTCCTCCTGCAGGACTTGGTCATCATTCTACACACACGTCTTGAACATCAAATATGTGCCAGGCACAGGGGCCACAGAAGTGAAAGAATGAGTCAGAGCACCCGGAGGAGCAGTGACACCTGAGGCCCTGAGCCATTACTCCCAGAATGGTGATGAGTGTCTGCGCCTATTCACACACATAGCTTCCAAAGAACAGACCGCAAGACCCATCCAGGTAAGAATAAATGAGAACTGGTCTGACAAGAGCATCTTTCTAAGCCTTCACACATGCGGGTGGCTGCACACATTCCAAGGGTTTCTGCCTCAATTTCTTCCCACCCCTACTTGGCACTCCCTGGCAAACTCCCTTCACAGGGTCTCAAGGTCTAAGGGGATACTGTCTCATTCCTCACAAAGCTGCAAGGGCTGTTCAGCAATTCCCTCTTCATTTCTGCTATGCACTCAGCCTCGATGGGTATTCTACAAATAGCTGATGTTGGCAGAAAGTGGTTGTCTTGTTTCTCCTACACACCTTCCCCTACTCCCCAACTGCCGTATCATGGCTGTTTCTCTCCCCTGTGGATGGAAATTGGACTCATGTTTGCTTTTCTAAGACGACTCTGAGGTCTTCTCAGGAAACGATATCATACTTGCAGGCTAGGGAGATAGATCAGTGGTCTAAGCAACTGCATGGCAAGCACAAGAACCTGGGTTCAATCCCTGGCACCACATGCAGTGCAGGCCACTGAAACTGGATGTCGTGGTGCATGACTGTAATCCCAGCCCTGGGGAGGCTGAGACAGGAGGATCACTCTGAGTCCACACTGCATAGTGAGACCTTATTTCAAAATTAAATTAAATTTAATTTAAAATAATTAATTCATGCATAAATGTGGGATTTGCTTTTTTAAATGTCTTTCTTCCTTCAACAAATACTTTTTATTTTATTATTAGACATTTGTGATTCATGATGGTTACCTTTGTTTGGAGGAATCTTGATCATTTTTTTATTTACAGACTCCCTCGTCTCCTCCCTTTCCATCTCCAAAAAGTCTACCTTCCTATTTCCTGTCACCTCCCCTTTATTTTGCTCTTTAAGTTATTTATGCTTTGAGTTTCTCATCTGAGAGAAAAGATGCACCATTCAACATTCTGTGTCTGATTTATTTGATGTAACACTTTGACCTCAGGTCCATCCTCGCTCCAGCATTTTTTTTTTTTTTTTTGAGGGAACTAGGGATCGAACTCAGGCCCTTATGCTTGCCAGGGAAGCACTTATTCCTCTGAGTTATCTCCCCAGACCCCCCATTTTTTCTTTTTAAGGGAACCCATCCTCATTCCTACAAGTGACTCGGCAAAGCTTTTGCAGAGAGGGTTTGAAGCTTGCCACCCTGAGATGGTCATTCAGTGCTTGGAGATGTTTCATCCACCACGTGCTTCTGTCTCTGGGTCTCCTTAGATCTGTGCAGTGCTCTCTAATCAGCTGTATGAGACAAGGGGTTGGGGGTGACCTGCCTCGGCTCTGGTTTCTCATCTGTGTTTCCCTAATTTATGAAGTGGGCTCATGGAGCTTGGGAGAAATAGCAACCACAGCAGCTAAACATCCACCAGACAGAAGCAAAGCAAAACAGTCAAACTGCAGTTGTGGGGGGCAAAGGGAATCGTATGATTTACCCATAGCAAGAAATTAAAAAGTCAAATTGGAAAAGGACAGTGAAGTGTGGGGAGGAAATGCTGACAGCTAAATTACCCTTCAAGTTAAAAAAGATAATCCTCCTCCCTGGACGAAAGGGCATACATGCCAGAGATGGAATTGAAATTCCAGCGGCCCCGCATGGGCCTTTGCATCATTATTCTCTTCCCTGTACTCGGTTATCAGGTTTTTCTTCCTTGCAGTAAGTGTTTGGATACATTTGCCAAAGGCTTTTCTGGATGAAGAACACATTTCCACAAAGCAGAAAAAAATACATAAATACGCTGCAGTGGCTGCCTATTCCGAGAACCCCATACAGCTCTTTTGGAGAGGGGCTGCCCAGCTCCTGGGACCAGCTTCCCAGCCAGGCTTCTCCTGAGACCAGCTTTATAAATCAATTACAAAATTCACTCTGTCCCTCACTTCTGCTGTGTAAGGAAGGGGAAAATCTTAACATTTCCAGAAACTTCATACTCGCAAAAGCCAAAACTAGCAAATATTCATGCGCTTTCTTGGTGGATGATTCTGGTAATTAAGATAAACTGCTAACCCTTTTTTGGGGAGCAGGATGGGTGGATGGTTGCTGAACAATATTGAGAGGAATCAGATTGAGCAGCTTGAACCCCAAACTGATCCCCGGAGCGAGCCCTGCCAAGAACAGAACCTCCACAAGGAATGCACAGCCCTGAGTCTCCACAAGGCTTTGGTGACCGTTCCTTCAACCTCTGAGTATGTTTCCCGATCTGTCCCATGCTGCACTCTTTCTGATCACTGGCCTGAGTTCCAGTGCTGCTCCAAGTTGGTAGACATTTGACCAATCCCTTATTAAAGCAATCCTTTTAATGACCACATTTGACAGGATGTTGAGCAGTGGCAGCACTTGGCAAGCTTTCTCTATAAAGGACCAGATAATCGATAATCGACAGCTCGGCCACTGTCGCCACTGTCGTGAGGAGCTGCCATAAACTATAGTCAACAAATGAACATCACTGTGCTCTAATGAAATGCTGCTGATAGAAACAGGTTGTGGGCCGTGTTTGGCACAGGGCTGCGACTTCCTGCCCCCTGCTCTGGAGATAAAGGGATGAGGCTATGATACAGGGCAGGCCAGCCACTTCCTTTCCCTGGGGCGCAGACTCCAGGGTGCCTGACTGAGCTGTATCACCAGGGAAGATGAGCTCAGCCTATGGGGAAAACAGCCTATTCTGGAAGTCTAGACTTCCTGAGCCCTCTGACAATGATGACGCATCCCCGCATTGTTTAGTCCCTCACTGGTCTCCAATGACTCACTGCTTGCTTTGCAGGATTCTTCCCTTCAGTGAAAACATTGAAAACCCACTAATATTAGTCACAGCACGAAACTGCCCCTAAAAACCGAGAGAGGAAATTACTTTGTGTTTTTAATTTCAGATGATGAACTCAAATGACTAAGTATCAAATCGCTTTTAATGCCGCCTCGGATACTAACAGAGACAAGAATGATGGCTGTCAAGTCCTCGAGTTTGCCATGGCATAACCCTGTCTTTGCCATAGACTCCTGAGGAAAGGGCACAAGATTTGGGCCCAGCCAGCCCTTGGTTCTGACCTCTGCTCTGCCGTTGACAGCCTCAGACCTGGAGCAATTCATTTGGCCTCTGAGTTTGTTTCCCTGTGCATAAAAGGAAGCGTTTCACCCAACTCTGCTGTCTGCCTCAAGGAAACAGGAAGAGGGGGCAGAGTTCTGTGCGCCCAGTCAGTGGCCTGGGCCATCTACAGGACTGTGAGTTGGGGGGCTGGAGTTAGCCAGAAGAGTCGAGAACACCAATGAATTGCCAGCCCTGTACTCTCACTGTATCCCTGTGAGCCTCTGATGTAACCCTCAGGAGAAGAGTAACCTACTGAGATGCACCTGGCTTCATGGGGAAACTTGGGAAACTTCACAGAGGAGCACCCTCGTGGTCAAATAATCGTGAGGCTGCGATACATTGGAAACAACTTCTCCTATCCAATTTCCTGTCTTAGCCTTTTGAGGGGAAAAAAAAAAAGAAGAACAAAACAAGTCTGGAGACATACAAACAGGCAAGCAGATGGTGCCAGCTCAGAGAGTTGTTGCTTCCCTTTCTGAAGCCTCCTGTCTTCCCGTCATTCCTCCCCAGAAATCTGTGGAAAGATGACCCACCCCTGCTACTTGGGTGTGGACGATCCCCAGGCTTGCTATTCTTCCCACAGGAAGTGTCTCTTCTCAACTCAAAATGGCCCCTATCCAGGATTTTTTCCATCTTTCCTTATTATATAATTGCTCAAAAAAAAATATTTTCTATATTGATGGTGTCCCTTCCTTCCCAAGTGACCAAAGGCAAATGGGCAGTCTAAGACAGTCAGAGAAATGGAAATTATCAAAAAGATCATATGAAAAAGAAAATGTAAGTAAAGAGTGAGAGGGCCTGATAGCTCCGAGGACTAACTGGCCAGGGTTCAATCCCTAGCCTGCCCTGCTGGCTCCACCCCCAGGGCACGCTGAGATGGCTACTGAGACTGGGCGTGATGGTGCGCACCTATAATTCTTGCACCTATAATTCCAGAGCTTGGGAGGCTGAAAACAGGAGAGTCACTGAGTCCAATCTGTGTAGGTCTCCCTGTAGACCCTGTCCTAAATAAACAAATAAATATAAAAAGAATGAGAAGTGGGGATGTACATTCTGCTATGGGAAGACAAAACTAAATAGTATGAAGATAACCACTTCTTACCCAGTAATTCCATTATCATTTAGGTAATTTCCAATCAAAATTCCAATTTGGAGTAAAAGGGAAATTTGGGATTTTTAATATTCTGTGGCAGGATTTTTCTAACATTTATGTGCATGAATAAACAGGTGAAACTACTCAGAGAAACAATGTTAAATGAAAAGTGCTGGGCACACCCCTCCTTTCCCTTACCTTCCTACTTGAAAGCTATGATACTTGTATATAAGATAAAGACGGAAAGCCAGACCAACAGAAACAGTTCCATACTGCTAGGGATTCCAGAGTATGCACAGTAAAGGATACAGGAGATGTGACACAGGTAGAGTGAAGGACAGCCCTGCGCCCTCTGCCACACCAGACCACAGTGAAAAGACCACAGACCGAGAAGTGGGGCCCCACCTCCCCTGACAAGGAACCCACCACCCTATGTTCTTGGACATCCAGTCCCCGAAACCTTGAGAAATCCATTCCTGCTGCTCACAAGCTACTGTGCCACAGGTGCTCCGCCCTCTGGTCCCTAATTCACCCTTGGTATTGGCTAGACTTCCTCTTCGTCATTGTCGTGGGCATTCTGGGAGCACAGCTAGCATCCATTCTGCACCACAGAAGCCTGGAGAGATAGAAAGATGCCTGGAGTCATGCATTTGTGAACGGCCCAGGCTGCACAGGACACCAGTCAGTTAAGTGACCCTGCAACACCCACCCACACATCCCTCCCTCATCTCTCTTTGGTTAAATGTTTTGAAATGTGTTTCAGATGGGGTTGGCTTAAACAACAGCTCTTCATTCCACCTTGGTTCTGCAGATGCCATTTATGGGAATGTTTTATGGTTTTGTTAATTACCTACACCAAGAGGTTATTTTATTGTTTCTAGGAAGTAGAGTTACAAATGGAAATATTCTGAGGCAGCAAATTTCTTCAGTAAAGCCAGGAGCTCTTAGTATAGGAATAGATGTGGAGTATGGGGGATGGGGAGGGTTGTTTGTTTGTTTTTTTGTTTTTTAATTTACATTGCCTCCATTGTTCATGGTGTCCTGGAATATTTTTCAGGGTCAAGTTTGTGTGGAAGAACTGAGGCAGATGCTTGGTTTTGTTGTTGTTGTTGTTTCTTCCTTTTTTTTCTTTTTCAGTACCAGGGACCTTGAGCTTACCACTTATCCTGCTGAGCTATATCCCTGGCCCCAGTGCTTGCTTTAAATGCAGAACAGAGGCCCAAAAGCTGTATGCTCTGCAAATTAGAGGTCTAAACTCTGAACCTCAGTTTGTTCATGTCCAAAAGTGAAAGATCCTGACACTGCTGTCTCCTAGTGTTGCTGTGAGGGTAAACAGGAGACTACGCAAATGCACATACTACAGTAATAAATGTGAAGGTTTTTGTTTTGGGAGCTGGTCTGTTTGTCAGAGAAGCACTTATTCTACTGAGCTATCTCCAAGGCCCCCTGGTCTGTTTGTCTGTCTGGTTTTGATCCATGGTTTGCTGTGTAGTTCAAGCAGCCTTGAACTCAGCATGGTGTGCACAGTGATTCCCCTGCCTAAGCCTCCTGGGGGCTGGGCTTACAGGCCTGCACCACCACACCTGGCATAAAGGTCCAGATACTGCCTGATGGAGGCTTAGGGATTCTGTCACAATGACAAACAGCTCAGGTTCAGTACTGAAGCTGCACTGCCTGAATACCTATTCTGAGTTGAGCAATCGATAGCTGGTTTGCTCCAGGGAAGTTCTGTAAGCACTCTGTGCCCCCATTGGCACACAATCCACATCACAGAGCGGGAAGGGCAGCGTGAGCTAATCCACAGCACCTGCTTAGAGCAGCGCTCAGCCCATCACTGAGTGAATAATGAATGTTAGCTGCAAACAGGTGCAGATTTGTCCAGAGCTTCTCTCCTGTGCATCTTGCAGATCCGGCAGTGTAGAAATAGGTTCATTTCCTTTGTTGCATTTCACCTGTCCCCACCTGGCCAGCTCCCTTCCTGTCTAATTTTTCTTATGCTGTATACCTTGAAATGGAAAATAAATGCCTTAATTATTAATGAAAAGCAACTGTTTCCTAGATGTCAAGAGAAATGTTTTCTTCCCTGAGGAAAAATCTATTCTTCAGGTCCCGGGAAATGGGGACATCTGGGTCTTGCTGTGCACAGGGGCACATGAAGAACCCCGATGTGTCCTTGGCTCGCAGCACCAAGCCAGCCAGGGTCCCACCATGGACAGGCACCTGGTGCTCAGTGCTCTGACCCAGGCTGGCCACCCTGGGAACCCCACAAAATGGTGTCAGTGAAGATGGTTGTGCCCAGCCAGCAAGATGGTGCTCTGCATGCCCTCTGTCCCTACTGCCAGGCTGCCTAGCTCAAGAGCAATGTCTCAGTCCCTATAGTTTTGGAGCTGGTCCCCACTGGGTTCAAATCTCAGCTCCACCATTTCAAACAGCACAACTGAGGACAGGCTAGCTACCCTCTCTGACCTTCTGTCTAGGTATTCATCCGTCAACTAAGGGCAAAAATACAGACCTCACAGAGATACGCTGGGAGGCTGAGGCATGAGGATGGCAAGTTTCAACCTGGCCAGAGCTCTGTAATGATTTATTGGGACCTTGTCTCTAAATAAAAACAGGCCTAGGGATGGAACTCAGTCTGACAGCCCTGGTATACCCCAAAAATGTCTCACCTGGGAGGGAATTGTGACAAATAAATGAGAAAAAATAAGTGATGCTCTTCTGCCAATAGCTGGCACTCAAAATCTCTGGTTATGATTTTCCAAAACTGGCGCTGGTGTTTCTGGAACATTCCATATAGGACTGGTCCAAGAGCAGAGAGAGAAATGCAGGTTCCCACAGAGAGCTTGGCGTCATCTTGCCTCCAGCTCCATGAGGTACAGAGCAGTTGTTCCTTTGGTCACGAGAGCCCCCACAGTTCCCAAGCCCCAGCTGATGTGAGCTGCTGCATGCAGACAGAGGCAGAGCCCTCCCAGCACAGCGCAATCACCTATTACCCGCTAGTATGCACAATTCCTTCTCAGAAGTTTGCTACAAACACCAAGCAACAGCGGGCTTCATCACTCTCCTGACCTTTCTCGTCTGCTTCCCCTGGAGGTACAGCCAAGAGACCTAGGATCTCACTGCCAGGGTTGTCACAGGTAGTGTTTCCAAGTGTTTCAGTACCTTGCAACAAGAGCCACCAACTTCCCAGCCTGCAGCCGCTTTGTGCCTGGTACCACACGCCCAGCACCTGCCCAGGAAGCTAAGCCCACAGGCTCTGAGAAAGGAGGTCAATGGCAGCCTTTTACTCCTACTGCCAACTCCACAGGAGAATGGATTTCGATTTCTAGTTCCAGTTGCACATTAGAATGGATTTGGATGTCAGCTGCTGCTTTGTTTTGCTTTGTTTTGTTTTTGTTTTGCTTTGTTTTGTTTTGTTTTGTTTTGTTATACCTGAAATCAAACTCAACGTCCTGCTTACCATGCAGGTGCTGTGCCTCTGAGCTACACCCCTGACCCCATCTGCTCTTGGATGTCAGGTTCTAACATGGGGTAAAGGCTCTGAGTGTCACAGCCTGGCTCACAAGCCAGGGTCTACCCTCTACTATTATCAATTAGTCCGTGTTTGTGGTCTGCAGTGTTTGCATTCCTTCTGTGGAGTTGGTACGTGTACATCACAGAGCTCACCTTCTTTTTGACTTGCTTGTCCCTTCTCTACCACTCACTAGCTTTATCAGTTCCTGTTCCTGTCCCTGTGTCAGTTTCCTCATCTGTAAAGTAGGAATAATAGTTCCACCATGTTTGAGGGTTGCATATTTACACCCACTTAACATACAGAAAGCCCTAGATACACAGCATTTTTCTTATGTCTATTGAGCTTCCCAACAATCCACAGATAAGGTGGTGATTGTCTCTGTTTTATGGATGTGAGACTCCAAAACCGAGGTAATAATTTGCAGAGCTTGAGTTCCAACCCAGCTCAACCAGCTCCATATTTACTGTTCTTTCCCCTATCAGTGAGCTCTCAGTTGGGAGAAAAGATGTTCTCCTTGAAAAGTCAACATGAAAAGGGTACAGGTTAAAATGCTTCCTGGAAAGGGAAGGTATTGTGACATACAATTGATCAGAGTAGCGAAAGAAAGATAGAAGAAGCCAAAGGTTTTATTTTAAAAGATAAATGAATAGTAAACTGGCTGACTTAGAATGAGGAGAGGTTAAGAATATTTTTCCTGCGTAATTAAATCTCTTAAGATCTGGTTAGAACATCAGGTTAAAACAAAGGAGCATGTTAGCAATTGCACAAGCTGGTGGGCTACAGTTTACTCACTCTACAACATAAGTCAGTTTCAGAGATTTAGATCAAGATTTAAAAGGCTTAAAAAAGACTTTAGAAAGCAGGACATGTAGGGGTCTAGGTAGGTAATCTACTACACACACACACACACACACACACACACACACTTATTCAATCACCAGCACTTTTCTATAAATTATCACTTTATTTATTTTTAACATTTTGATGCACAACACATAGTGCCCAACATCAGGACCCTTTCTGAGACCATTCACACGGCTATGCAGCTGTCACCACCATTCCCAGAATTCTATTCATCTTGCAAAATGGAAGCTTCATACCCATTAAGCAGACTGTTTCCACCTCAGAATTATAATTCTGCAATCAAATCAATTTCTAAATTACGGTCATTTTATTTCAACTATTTAGTTTTCACTTTTTAAGACAAAATTGACAGGGCCAGCGAGATAGCTTAGCTGTCTAAAGCACCTGCTTAGGCAAACTTAGACAAGCACTCAGAAACCTTGGTTCAATCCCAGGCACCATATGCCACTCCAGCCCAGCCCCCAGGGTGGGCTAAGCTAGCCACAAAAAAAAACACAAAAAATTCAAATAAAGTGTGGTTATTCTAATTAGGAAGTCATACTTACTGATTCCAACTTGCGTGGAAACTCCCTCTCCATCTCATACTACACCACTATCTCTGCCTCCCACCGCAGTTTGGCTTTCAGCAGTCAAACAACAGAAGACAGTTGTTTGTAAATCAAGACCAGATGACAAGGACAAATTCTTCTCGCATCCCTCTTATCTGTTCAATAACATAGCTTATCACCCAGCGTCAGTCCATCTCTTTCCATTGAAACAGGATAAAAGGAAAGAAGTTTTGTGCATGCACAAAACCCATTGGCAGTCTGATGGGTCTGGAAAATGCACTGGCCACTCCAACCCATACCCCACAATTATGCCTTCAGTGGTGTCTGTCACAAGAGGCAGAATATCCCAGCTGCTGTCAGAGCCCTGGAAGACACTGCATAGCATCCAGTTCAACAGATAACAAGTCACAAAGATACCATTCTTTACAAATGACAATGACTATTTCATCCAGGCTTTTGTTATATAAACAGATATTTTGAAGGAAGAGCTTTTACTACTAGTAGTCAAAGAAAAGAAGCTTTATGAAAAGGCAGAATTTATCAGGAGTTTCTTCAGGGCAAACGCTGTGACCTGGGACTCTTCCTGAACAAGACATGTCTTTGAAGACAATGGAAACTTTAACTTTATTGTCAGATTCTCCCCTATTCCAGGGCTCAAGGCAGACTCACAAATGGCTCTATGGTAAAAAGTCAATCACCTTACATTTTCTTGGCACCATGTGGCTCCCCTGGGGATCACCTATCAGCTCTGAGATCTGTAGGCCCTGCTGTTCTACTTGCTAAGGACATTAACAGAGGGTGGCATCTCCACTCTAAGCAGGGGACATTTATAGTAAAGCCATCTGGGCTGAAAATCACTGCATGATACACATACACAGTCATGCGGGACAAACTGTTGTTCATACCAAAGTTGACTTTTTAAAGTGGAAATATCTGTGTGTGTGTGTGTGTGTGTGTGTGTGTGTACACGCATGCACATGGACATGCCTGTTTATCCTTACAAGCTCTGTTTCTCCAGTCCACCAGCAGCACCTTCCTTCCTTTACCTGCCTTAAGGAAATCAGCTCAGGGCTTAGGACACTCCCCAGCCCATCTTCCAGGTGAAACCACCCCCAAAGCTCTGGCCACAGTCAGTTTTCCCATCTTGCAGCCTCAAAGAGTCAGTGACAGTACAAACCCCAGAAGCTTCTCCACTCAGGCAACACTCACTTATGAAATACCATAATGACGTTGCAATGCCGCACCCTTTGGCTTTCAGTCTAAAGGAAGTCATGGGCCTGGGATTATACCTGAGCCTGAGCTGCCCACAGTCTGGGCCAGGGCTTTTCCCACAAATCCAGAGGTTTTCTGTGTGTCCCTGTATGCACATAGGACAGTCCTACCATTATAGGGACCCCAGGATTATGGGAGGGAAAGAAAGAATTTTCCAAAATGCTTTCTGCCTAGGCTCTAGTGGCATATGCATGTGCTTGTGACATATGTATGTGCACACAGTATAGGGTAAGACTGAGGGGTGTACATTTAAGTGGTCCCTATTTATGTGTGTGTACATGAGATGTGTGTGCATGGATTTCAGCATCCACATGAGATATGTGTAATATATATGCAAGTGTTGTGTGTGCTAGTTATTTTTTCTTCATTCCTGAGACAAATATATGACACCCAAAATGAAGGAAGGAAAGATTTATTTAGCTCACAGTTAATGGCAGTTTCAGTCCATACTCAGTTGGCTCCAAGGCCAACTGGCACCTGGCAGTGGGCAACTGTTCATATCAGCAGAAAACTGCAAAGAGCAAAGAGAGGAGCAGCAGCTGTGGTGACTAGCAAGCCTCTCTCCCTTCCCCACATTGTATTCAGGATATCCACCTCAGGGGCAGGTGTAGCACTCACCTCCATAGTCCCTGCATTGAATCATGAGTTAATCACACGCTCTAGAAGCCACCCTAAAGCATGAGGCTTTAGGGAAATACCTAGACACAAACCATAACAGTGTGTTCATGTATACTCTATGTGCATTGGACAGGAGTGTGTGGTATGTATTCATCCATGTAGTGTGTGGTATGTGTTTGTGGTTGGGGGTGTGGTATGTGAGCACACATGGTTGGCTGTGCATGCATGAACATGTCCGTGTACAGTCAGAGCCCCATCTACAGCTTTATATCCAAGGGTTCAGCCAACGACAGAAAGAAATTATTCAAAAAATTACTCCCACTGGGTGTAGTGGTGCATGCCTATAATCCCAGCACTTTGGAGGCTGTAAACAGGAGGATCACCATGAGAACACAGTTGAGAACCTGGAGACCCCTTAGACCCTGTCCTAAAATACAAAAAGAGAGAGAAAAGAAAGTTACTCCCTAAACAATACAACATGACAATTAAAGAGGTGAAAAAGAAATGAAGATGTTTTGTGGCTGTGTGCCTGTTCCACACAATGTGACCATTATGTACTTTAACAGGTATAATGAAAAAATTACATGTACTGGAGGATATGTGTAGGTGATATGTAAATACTATGTTACAAAAGGATTTGAGCATCTGTGTATTTCTGCACTGGAAGGACTGTCCCAGAACCAGCCCCTGCCCCCCAGATGCAACGGACTGTCTACATGTGTGCTGCAGAGCTCTTAGTAGACTCTGGGATTCGGATGTGCCCCTTGTCCAGAAGCGTCATGTATTCATGGGTTCATGTGCCTTTTTGAAAAAGAAATGGGAGGCAAAGAATCTCAAAATCAGGATGTTTATCTTGCCATAAATATTAGAATTTAAGAGATGATGCAAATTAATCATACATCTTCCTTTAAAAGCCAAACCTTTGAACACATACACCAAGATCTACAGAGCTGAAATGATCAACTTTAGTTCCAAGCAGGACTCTTGGAAAACTTGACCTCCCTGACCTCAATGGGAAGAGCAGCCCTGCTCAGCTTATGATATAGAAGGACAAGGAGAAGGAATATGCTGAGGACTGACTTCTGGGAAATGGAGAACACATGGGGGCTGGACACTCACACATTACAATTCTCTGCCCAGACAGAGTAAGGGACAGAAAAGCACAGAGCTTCTTCCTGAGTCTTCCATTCTCCCAAAAGGTAGAAGCATCTACGTATGGCTCAAGATGAGGGGCTAGGGAGGGAAAGAATTTCCTTTAGAAGCCCAAAGATTTTGTCAGCCTGTGACAATCAACCATGAGTGCGTACAGTGTGTGAGCTCCCTGTGGGAAATAACCAAGAGACCCTCGAGAAGTCATGTCTCCAACACCAGTCATCCAGCCTCTGTATTTCTTCTGAGATTGCTGGGGCCAACTTATCTCAAAATGAATAAAATTTGGTCATTATGGAGTATGTGGTCCAAAAGTCCCACTCCTAATTCTATTTTCATCTTTAATCATGTCTGACTTTATTAGGAGATATCTGTCTCTTTCTCCTTGCATTTCTGGAATTTATTGAGTCATTGTCATGGAATGAACCCCTGCCCTCTCCCCAAACAGGAAGGATTCACACACTGTACCAGGCATTCATCAGGAGCCTGCATCCATTACCTGGATGGGAGACCCACACGCCTTCTTCATGAGTGACCTCTTTGTCCACACCACATCTGTAGGTCAGAGAGATCACTCCATTCTCCAGCTTTCTGCTACTATAACAAATAGCTGAGATAAATCAGCTTAATCAGGGAAAAGGTTTACCTTGGCTCAGGGTTGCAGAGGTTTCAGACCATGATCACTTTATCCATGTCTGTTCAGCCTCCAGGAAAGCAGTATATCATGATGGGGAGGAGTTGGTGGTACACTCACCTTGTGGCAGTGGAGAAGCACAGATAGTGAGGGGGGGTTCTATTGTCCCCTTCGAGGACATGCCCCTCAGTAACCTACCTTCCTGCCACTAGGTCTCACCTCTTAAGGGTTTCCCCATCCCCCAGTAAGGTCACAGGCTGGTGACCAAACTTTCAACAAATAAGAGTTAGGAAAACCCAAAACCCATGGTGGCAATGACACAGATTCTTCCCATGTTGGGAAAATAACAGCACACCCATTTGGCAATGTCTAAAGCTATGTTCTTCCTCCACTTTTCTGCTACCAATAAAATACCTACTGTTTTGCTTTTATTTAAGTTCAATAGGTATACCTCAGTTGATTTTTAACTCTCAGGAAAAGCAGGGGTTAGATATTGACAAACAGTCTCATTCAACTGCAGATACCAGTTAGGTAAGTTTAGGAGAAAGGCGGGGGTGGGACAGTATTTCTTTTGAAGCTGAGGTAATTGTTTTTGGTAGCTCTGAGAGCTCCAGAAGTTCTTCATCCTACCTCTCTATTACACTGCTTTCCCTCCATTGCCATTGTTATCTCTAGGCTGTCACAGATCACCTCGGGACTTCTGCCACCACCTCCAACTGGACTCCTAAAGCCTTGTCTTCAGTCTTCCCTCCAGCCTAAACTACACAAAACTGCCATATGTTATCTCTCTAAAATTCTTTCTCTTCAAATGGGAACCTCCTGGATTTGCATCTGCAAAGACAACTGCACCCAAGATCAGTGATGGCGAAACTTTAGTGCTTTCAGTGGACAGCCTGCTATGGCCTGCGTGCCCACAGGTTCACCACCACTGCCTAGATAATTGGGCCCCAACTCCTTAGCCTACTCACTTACAATATGTCATTTGATCCCTTTCCAAATGTATCTAAGCCAGAAAATGGGTATGAATTACCAGTCCTCACCTCTTACATTAATGTCATATCTTAAATAAGTTAAATGTATCAGATTGTGTTCCAATCATTGTGTCCTCCAGCCCATTATATAGCCCATGAAATGGCAATAGATTGGGTCTCATTGGTAGTAATATTGACCCATTGCTACTGGTGCCTTCTCAAGCTGAGCCCCAGTATCTCACTTCCACAACTCATTACTTGTCATACCTTAATATCACCTTAGCTGGGAGCAGGACAGTATAAATACAAGGCATCCTCAAGCTCCTTCAGGTTTGTCCTCGGTGTCCTGAGACAAGTGATGCCAAAGAGCAGACCGTGCAAAATGAGCCCCTCCTTCCCCTCTTTCCATCAATCTTCAGCAGTCTTAGGCTTCTGATAGCACAAATACCCTGCTTTGCCAATTGGACTCTGGTTATTGAAGGAGGGCTGTTTTTTGAACACAAACCAAGCACAGAAACAAAGGCTGGCAGAGGCACTATAGTCTGAAGAAGTAGCAATCCATGCTAACTCTACAGGGAAAAGTCATTGTGTCACGCTTGAAGATAGAACCTACATGCATATCACAGAACTGATCCAGAAGCTTACACTTGATTATTTACTGAAGGGAATTTTGGAAGTAAAATCTGACTTTGCACAGATTGATGTGTTTCTCTTCTGACTGCATACCTGACACCACCATGTCTATTCCAAGGGCCAAGCCCAAGCTTTTTATTTCAATGCTCAGTTGCAGCCCCACCTGCCTGTCAGTGCTGCCTGGGACCCCTAAGTCCATTTCCATGTTCCATGACATCTCCTCCTTCCCAATTCACCTAACACTTAGGTCATTTCTCCATCATTTAATGTATATGAACTTGCATCACTCCTTATCTGATTATGGGTAAGATTAGAAACCTTGCAAGATGCAGACCTTAGCTGTCAGTCTTTGCAGGTCTAGAATCCAGCCAGAGTGGGCTCTGAGTAAACATGTTCCAATGACAATGAATTGTCATCGCTGAGTTCTGTGAAAATATCCCACAAGAAAGTGTTGGCACATCCAGGCACCTAGGAATGAGTGCCCAGCCTTGATGTGGAAGCTCAAGGGCCAACTGCTTTTCAGTTTATGAAGCAATGCAGGCTTCAGAGCAAACCACACAGAGATTCCAAAGGCTTTTATTATTTTTATTCCCTTCTAAAAATAATAATAATAATAATAAATGTCTACTCCGCCAGTGGCTGGATAACTTTGAGTGGCAAGTTGTCACGGAGCCTTCTCTTAAATAGAAATAGTGGGACCACTTTAGAGGACCAGAACAAAATAAAGTAAAATATCTACTAGACAGCCCTGTGACACGGTAGGCATGGGATGCACAGTAGCTTCAGTCTTGCATCGCTGAGCTAGGGAATATTTTCTGACAGATGCAGCATTTTGGCAGTTGCTTCATTGGGGGAACATCACAGAGTGTACTCACACACACCTCAATGCACAGTCTACCGTAAACCGAGAGGATGCGGCATGATGCATGCATGCGATGGAATCTGTAGCTCCTAAGCCTACAGTGAACTCAACAGCACAAGATTCAGTCAAGCACAAGGGAAAATGATGGAATCAGGAGACACGGTAAATGCCAGATATATAAAGCTATCACACAGCAAACTGTTTTACAGTAAAATTTTTGACACACCTAGAAGAAGGGAGCTGTTCAAAAATGATTAAAAAGTATACTACGGTTAAACCATAATTATACATAGATGTTTTTCTCTGCCACTCTGTAACTGGCAGGGCAGTAGGTCTGTTTGCACAAGCATCACCACGAACGCATGAGTGACGCATCGTGCTGCAACATTCTGGTGGCCGCAGTATCAGTTGGTGATAGGAATTTTCATTTGCATTATGATCTCCTGGGACTACCATCATGTCTGTCCTCAGCAGGAGCAACACTGGACAGCGTGTGGCTACAGCCATTCTCCTCCTGGGTCCTACCTTCTGTGTACCCACTGCCATTGGCCCATGTTACCTCGTCACTGTCTTTACACGCTTCGTCGTGTGTATGTCCACCAACATCTGTCTCTTCCCCCACTGGGAAGGAAGAGTCTTCCCACTTTGTGAGTATTTAGCTCCAGCCAAAATCCACCTTATGCTCTCTGCATTACCATCCCATTTAATCCTCACAACAAACACAAATATCCCCACATCAAACAAGAAAACTGAGCCTCAGAGGGTTTAGGAAACTTGTCCTTTTTGATACACTATAGTCAGCAGACCTGATCCTGGCATCCCTGGGCTGCAAATTTGAGTCCTGCATAGGGGAACCTGCACTATAACATCAAGTAACTCTGTTTGTGCCCCAAATTTTCTGATCAAGGCGATTATAGAGTCAGAGAGGAATGTGATCGATGATGTAGAGTGTGCCTAAGGAGTGTCATATGGAGAGAAAACTTTCTCTCAGGCTTTCACAGAGAGCAAATTGGTCAAGCAATGGCCATGACTCATCCACATGGCTGACACTGACAAGGGATCTACAAAGTGAAGTACAGTTTTACAGGATAAACCCTGAGGGTACTTGACTGACCTTATCAGATAAGAAAGTTACATTTCTTGTCATATAGGTCTTGGTTTATTTTGGTCCTAACCATCCAGCAGAAAAGTATAAAAACAAGGTATATTAAGTAAAGCCATATTAATATGCTGAGCTGTAAAAGGCTGTTGTCAACAACTTCTGTGGATAACCCACTACTATTATGGACTGCTGGACTGTGTTGGAGTGTTTTGCTGAATTCAAGCACCTATAATAATTGAATGCCAATAGAATACCCATCTCTGACAGGACTAAACAAAAACAGGTATACAAAGGAAGGACCATTCTGTATTTGTATATACAGAATAGTTAGGATAAATATGCATAATTCTATGAGAAGAAAGATTTGCACTAATAGTGTTTGGACAGGATACCCTGTGTGCTTCTTGTACTATGGATAACCACTAGGAAGATAACAATGTAAAAAGTATTAATTATTGAAACTGCCTTATAAATCAGCTTTAAAAAAAAAAAGGTAAATATGCAGCTACATTCTCTTAATTCAATGAATAGAGGGATCTTCTCTAATAGTGTTTGTAAATAGAATGTCATGTCTGCACCTTATACAACAAATAACCACTAAAAAAAATATGCAATGTATTCCTACTAATCTGATTTGAAAAAAAATTTGAGTCTTATTCTTAATCGCTTTCCATTTCTGGGAGCAAGGCAGCCTTAGCCATCCTGTGCCAGTCCTCCAGCACCACCTCACCCAGGAGTGGCATGGATAACACTTACAAAGTGGTTATTTAGTAAACATAAAGATTCTGGCTTGTAGAAGTAAGCATCTGTGCTCCACCTTGAGATGATCCTGTCCCTGCAGGAGCGCCTGAGACGTGACTGTAGCAGCATCGGTCACTTTTTCAGAAATGAGCTATAAATTTCCCAGCTTCCTGTCTCAGAGAAGTCAAGCATTCAGTACATGAGAGGAAATCATGGTTAATGCCCCAAAGAGGTTCTCCTGTAGGTCCTGAAGGAGGATGTTCTGCTCAGCGTTCCTCATGGAGGCAGGAAATTGGAGAACAGCCCTGGGAAAGCTGAGAGGCAAGGCCTGATGGATGTACACCCTGGGAGACAGCAGTGGAAAGAGGGGATCACACGCCGACCAAGCAACACAGGTGCTTTGTAAAGGCAAAGGGCTGAGGGCAAAAAGTAAAAACAAAGTGGGGCTTGGGACAGTGCTACCTCTACAGTACCAACTGCAGAAATGAAGTTGCATCCACGAGCACAGGACACAGCATGGTGCTGGACCAGTGGTTAAGGGCATGGACATAAGGGGTCCACTGCCCAGGTTGAAAGCCCAGGTTCTTCACTCCATAGTTAGGTGCCATTTGGCAAGTTACTTAAACTTTCTGTGCCTCAGTTCTTTCATCTATTAAATGGGGACAATGAAGGTACTAATTCATAAGGTTGTTATTAAATGAATTATAACCCTTAAATGGCTTAATGAAGGGACTGGGAGATAGCTCAGTGGCATAAGCACCTGCCTGGCAAACGCTATGTCCCAAGTTTGATCCCCAGTACCACATGCCATGAGGCCTCAAGCTCCTGGGTGAAGTGCCAGCCCCATAACCAGGCATGGTGGCACACACCTGTATTCCTAGCACTGGGGAGGCTGAGATAGAAGGATCATTATGAATCCAAGCTGCATAGCAAAACTCTGTATCAGAAATAAAAATAAAAAGGCTTAATGAAGACTCCAGTAGAAATAAATTCTGCGAAAGTATTGTTTATTTGTACTGTAATATTGTTACATATTATACATTGTTATGGTTTGTGTCTAGTTGTCTCCCCAAAGCCTCATGTAGTCATGAGTTTGTAATTAATTCATGATCCAATGCTGGGGTTATGGGTATGAGTGCTACACCCGCCCTGGGGCAGATAATCTGCATACAAATGTGAATGTTGAGCAGTGAACTACCTGCTAAAGCTGCTGCTCCTCCCTTTACTCTTCGCTGCTTTCTGCTGCCATGAATCGCTGCCCTCTGCTGTGTGCCACTCTGCCTTGGAGCCAGCCTAGTATGCACTGAGAAACCTCTGCTAACTGTGAGCTAAATAAACCTTTCCTTCCTTGATTTTGGGTATCTTTTTCCCAGCAATAAAAGAAAAGTAACTGAGACACACATGTACAATGAAAAATGTGTATTAAATACTTTAGTAAGACTGTCTTAAGGAACAGGAATGGGAATAAGACAAAAATAAATAAGAAGAAGAACCCTGCACAAAATAGTGATACCAATTTAGCATTAACTCACAAGTGTAACTAATTCAATCCTCTTCAGTTCATTTTAGAATCACTAGAATTTACTGGTCAAGCTCATGTCAATTCTGGCCCAAAGGTCATTTGCAGGTTACACTTATAACAAATCCATTGCTTAAAGTTATATATATATATATATATATATATATATATATATATATATATATATATATATATATAATTAGGATCAACATACACTTTAAAGGCACTCCAGCTAAGCCTGCTCTACCCCAACACCACTCTCAGCCAACACAGCCACTGAATAAAAATTTAACGAACATTCATGAGATTCCTACCCCATGTGCAGCACAACGGATGAAGAGAATCATTAATTTGCACTTTGTAAATATGAAATACTGAGGTGAAGGGCAAAGCAAGTGATAGCAATCGAAGTCACTGCAAACCACCTCTAGCCAGAGTACTTGGACCAAGTCTTAGCAGCAGAGGTGACCCCATCACTGGACAGAGTGACTTCTAGTAGGGCTCCTCGGTGAAATATGACCAGGAGATACAGGAAAGGAAATCATGTAACAAAATAACTCCAAAAGCCCTCAGCCTGTGATATCCTACAGAGAAAATGGGCCCATTCTTTAAGAAACTCCATTCTTAAAATGTTCCCTAGGAAACTACATCTTTGCATAACTAAATGATTAAATAACAAAAGTCACATTTCTTGTTACATAATTAGTGAAGCATCAGCAAAAAAAGAAATGCAAATGAAATGTGACAGGATTATGCAGCAGGTATAGTCCTAATGTTTTAAAGCATGTGTTAGTACAAAAATGAAATACATAGGTATGATTTCTTTACAGTATCACAAGTTATCTCCAAATACAGTGTAAAGAAAAGCACCATTATTCTATCATTGTTGTCCTCAGAATTCTTAATAATTCCAGATCGCCACAGCCAAACAAACTAATGCAGAAGCTTAGAATACAGAGCACTGTGCTTGCTGACAGCATTATCCGGTGGACTTTTTTCCATTAGTGAGTAATGTGAAATTAGTGCTTTGATTTGCCAGCTTTGTTATTGGAACCCAATAGGTTTTGTGTTTTTCCTTCCTAATTTTGATGAATCTGTGTTTTTCAAAATAAGTTCCAGGGAGAAATTCAAATTCTTTGGGGCCTTGATTTTGCCTCTTAAAATGTTTCTTGGAAAGCCACATCTTTGAATGACTGTGTAAGTGATTAAATAATTACTTATATTTTTTCTGAAAGTGACTAAACCCCAAACATAGTAGCTTTGGACAGACAAGTGCTGCCTCACTCCATAGCATCAAAAGTCTGGGCCACAGTCATCAGTCACCCAGTGTTCTCTATCTCCCAACTAGGCTGTGTCTTCGGGTTCTGGCAATTGCTTGGTGGGGCTCCAACCATCACATCAACATTTCAGCAGAGGAAGAAAGGGAAGAAGAGAGTCTATCCTTCCTCTTTAAGGAAACAACTATCAGGTTGCATATCCCAGCTCCTCTTACACCTTGTTGCCTGTGCCCATACTTTGCATATACCTTGCCTTCAATGAATCTGGGAAATTAAATTATTCTGAGCAATGTGTCTACTATAAAAGGGGGTTCCACTGTAACTAAAGAAAAGGAAAAAGCATTTTGGAAAATAACCAACCACACCACACCATTCCTAAACAACTCAATGTTAATGTTTTATTCATTTTAATGAGGAGAGAAAAAGATAAAATAGCAATGAAACAGTTTCAAAACAGGATAGTAGGATGGTTATAATAATTAATAGATTGCATATTGTCTTCATAGTAGTTATTCAGAGGACAAGATGCAGACATACCTTGTCCACATAATATTAGTACAGACTTTTATTCTCAATGAACTAAGAGAAAGTTATTGTATATCTATCCTAATCAATGTTAAAATTTTTATGTACACTCATTTCCCATCTTGGGAAAGCTATTCTAGCATCCTTGTACAAGTCCCAAAAGTTTTCTACCAGTAAGAGAATGGAAAAACATCTGAGTATTTCCAGTTTTAAGAATTATTAAATGCTGTGTCGATATATTCGTATCTTTTAGCTCATTCAATTCTGGCAGCAAGGCATTAGCCAAGGAGGGGAAATTAAGATTGTCAGCATTGGTATGCAGAGTGAGGAGAGTTCAGCTCTGAGGCTCTCACAGCTTTCTCCACCACAATATGTACTTAAGGAAATTCCTCTTCTCAGTAGAAACCACAAACTTACCAAGTCTCCCCACAAGCCAAGACCATTTTTTTTAAGTGCTAATAAAAACTATACAATTCTACCTCCATCTATGGGAAGGAATTGCCAACCATCCGGAGGGAAACAGGAGTTCCCAAATGTTTTGATCTTCACCAACTTCCTATATTTTGTGCCTCGTGGTTAACTCCACGTTTTGTTTTATCACATGCTATTCAAAAGTGCTGCACACTGTTCTAGCTCGCTCCACACAGCACTGGCATGGATTCACCTGGCTCCTTCCCCAGAATAACCCCCAACGTCCAGGATGTAACCCAGCAGCCTCCCACCCTCTCAGGTACTCTGGAGTACACATCATCTGTCCCCCTGCAATGCACAGCAACTGTAATCACGAATCTGACAGGAGATATTTGCTGAATGTCTAATCTGGACCAATGATGTAGAATGATCTATGAGTTCAAGTGGGATGCCAACATTATTATTCTCCCCATTTTACAGATGAAAACTCGGGACCTCAGAAAGACTACCTCACCCTAGCTCTCATAAGTAATATGTAGACAAATAGAAACCTGAACTTGCTTCTTTTTGACCACATAGCTCTTTCTGGTAACCTACCAAGCAGCAGGTGAGCAAAAGTCATTGCTCTTCCTCGAGGGATCACAGTTCTGTGAAATGAACAAAAATGCACCCTTTTTGCAGGAAACTGTTACTGGTGCCAGCAAGAGAAATAGTTGATCCCATACCCGGAACGTAAGGCCTTGTGTTTTGTGTGTGTGGCCTGGCCTTCTGCCCCAGGACAAGAGCCTTGTATGTCTTTGCTTCCTACATCGCTGACATAACCCCAATACACAGCAAGTGTCCATGAAGTGGTCCATGCTGTAGAACTAGCTCTGTATCACAGGAAAAAAAGAAGAAGAAGAAGAAGAAGAAAAGAACAAGGACCCTGACAAATGAGGCAACTGAGGACACACACCACCCTTCCAGCTGAGGTGCTCCTTGCCTCAACTTACACACCCTTCTTTTTTTAAATACATAATCTAGTTAAACCTAAAAATCCCAGCATGAGGGAGGATGAGAAGGACAAATGAAAGAAGGGAAAAAGATATGTTTTGGTACATATGCACAATAGTTTGGATAATTATACGGTTAATGTCTGCTGGTCTTTTAAAAGTAGCAGCTAATACTTAATTTTTTTTCTTTTCCTTCTTTTTTTTCTTTTGAATTTATTACAACTTTTTTGTTATTGTTTTGTTTTTTCTTTAAATGAATTTTGCATGTTTATATCTGGTAGCCTGAGCAATTTGAAGATAGCATCCTGTAATACAGCAACCACTGTTGGACTACTATTACTTTGTTTAGTGAAATTTTCTATCATTTCTAATGCTGCATTTTTTTTCCTGTCACTGTTTTGTATTATTTAAAATATTTTAAAAAAAACTTTTCTGAATCCAGGGTAAGCAACAGCTAAGCTATTTTAACCCCTGGAGAAATGTGTGGCAGGACCAGAAGACAGATTTAGATCACGTGACAGAGGAAGCAGCCACAAGACAGAGGTATACAAGCGGCAAGCACTCTACTGTACTCAGTACCAAAGTTCTTTTATTTCCCAAAAAATGTTTAAAAATTCTCTCCACAGCCACAGACATAAAGGTATTAGCCAATGAGCAAAGCAGACATCTAAGACAACTGATGGACAGGCCGCTGCAAGAATATATTGGAACTGAGAAAGCTAACGCTGTAGAAATACAATTCCTTAATTGACAGTCACAGGGCTTTAAATCTCCAGCATGTGCAATTTCACACAGGGAGACTGGACTCTCTATAGTTGGAATGCCATCCTGAACAGTGAGGTGGGGGAGAGAGGCCAGTCATTTGTACGTGAACCCGTGCAAATCAACATGGGAAACAGATCACTATGGGACAAGAAAGAGAATCAGCGGAGCCCAAAGAAAATGCATGGAGACCAGTGTAGAAAGAAATGAAGAAAAACCAAATAAGGGTGCACAAAGGCTCTTTATTCCGAGCTTGTTAGATAGCAAGCCAATCACTACAGCTTGCATCTGACAGAAGCTCAAAGGCTGACAGAGGATGGGGAACGTGGTATAGTAGAAAAGACAGAGGGCTTCAGGCAGGCCTGGCCAGAGCAGCTAGGCCCAGGCAGCTGGAGGCAGGTCCAGGGACATCCTACAGCAGGTGTGTACTTGGTTTTCCCTGCTTGGTCCTAAATTAGAAAATGGGATGAGAATTAGAGATGCTGTCAGCTGTTCATCAAGTCTCAGCCGTTTGGGGCCAATTACTCCAGAGGTTATTGTTTGGCTTCCTGGACCGTTGACCGGAGATGGAGATCAGCATTGGAGATAGCAGGCTGCCTTCCTGACTGGGCTCTGTAAATAATAGACCTGCTTCCTAGGCTGGCTGCTGCGGATTGTGAGTCAGAGTTCTATTTTTATATATGGCCTGGCCTTTGTCCTTTCGTGTATTCAGTTTCTCACTAGGGAAACACATGTTAGGGAAATCGAATGCAGCGCTAAAGGCAGTGCCTGGCAAATGGCCCGGCTCCACCTGCCGCCTTCTTGTGTGATTTGTGCCAAACTTCTTGACTGCTTTGGCCCTCAGTTTCCTCATCTGTAAAATGAATCTACAGCATAGGAGTTTGATAAAGATCAAGTAACATAATGTCTAGTAAGTGCTTGGCATAGCGCCTGGAGCATGGGATGTAGTAAGCTCAC
The DNA here is from genome assembly GCA_004027165.1 of Ctenomys sociabilis. NCBI lineage: Eukaryota > Metazoa > Chordata > Mammalia > Rodentia > Ctenomyidae > Ctenomys > Ctenomys sociabilis. Next base: position 8,009 of record PVKA01016736.1, on the reverse strand, counting down.
GTTATCTGTTATTGATGCTATCGTTAATAGTAGCTCTTTGGCCTGACTTAAGCAATACAACAAGGATAAAACCCCAACAGGATATCATTCCAGCAAAAACTCTAAAGAGAGGTTTAACAGACCATAAAGACTACATTGAAAGTTCTGTGTGATCATGGAAAGATTAATTGGAAAAGGGAAGTAAATTCCCTAACCCAAGAGAATGCCACAAGAGAAACGCTTTCAATATCCATACTGTCTCTTGTTTGATTGATAAGTCATATTCTTGAGAGTAAATTTACTCTAGAGATCATATGGGAGCGATTGGGGTGGGGAGAGAATAAGGGCAGTGTCTAAATTATGTTCTTCATCACTGGGCCAAATGCCTAACACCAGCAACTTACAGGAGAAGAGCTCTTGTTGGGTTCACATCTCAGTCCACAGTCAAGACAGCACTGTGAGCAGGAAGCTGTGGGCAAAGAGAGGAGCCCAGAAGGAAACAAATGTTTCCTCCCCACCTCCCATGTCCTAATAGCCAGTGGGCCTTAAGCCTGTAGTCCAGTCACTCTCCAAAAGCCTGGCCCATGAGCACCATGGGGCTCTTGGGGGTCGTCTTGATATATACCATAACAAAAGTTTAAATGGTCTGCAAAATTATGCAATGCAACAACAACAACAAAAATCCTGTGACATCCTTAGAGAGAGACACTGAGTTATGTCTACTTTATAGGCAAGAAAAATGAGGCTGAGAGGGACAGATAACCTAATGGCCACAGTCAAGATTCCAAGAGAAAGGTTTAGCAGCTAAGGAGAAATTCTCAATAAAGGGAGTGGGGATTGTTAGATGGCCCTTTTAAAAATACAACCCACAATGAGAGGTGCTTAGACACAACTAAACTAAGAATATATGACCCAAAAGCTTATGACCCCCAAGTTATATGATGAAAAATTCTCCATATTCTAAACAGCTTGCATCTTCCATTTTAGCACTTCAGAGATCCATGGTACTTCATTATTTCTTCTTGCTGTATTTTGTAAGTTTCTCTGAAGGGTGAGTCACTTTCTTGTGGGAGAAGATGCCTGAAAGAAGCAAGTCATTCTGTTTTTAACAGGACCAAACCTGCATCTCTGGCCCCCAAGGCCCAAGGAGCACACCTCAATGGCTCCTGCTGAGGCAGGCTTTTGTTCAAAGAGCCTGAGTTTGTAAGCAAGACTGTTTGGTTGATTTAACAAAGTAGTTTGTACCTTCTGGAATGTACAAGTTGTTAATAAATTGCATTTCTTCTCTTTTTATAGAGCACATTCCTGGTGTGGTATTTTGTTTTGTGTTTTATGATAGGTGCTATAGTTTCAGGGTTTGAATATGGGTTTCATTAATCCTTAATTTGTGCCTCTAGCATAAGGAACTGAGCACTCTAGTCTTGGTGCATAGTGCCCTCTGCTGGACAAAAGGAAATCTCATTTACAAAAAAAGCCAAGGAAAGGAACAGGTGAGATGATACAAGCCGTCACCCCAGCCCTCTGGGAGGCTGAGGCACGGGAAACACAAATTCACACCATCTGAGTAACTGAGCAACTCAGTGAAACCCTGTCTCGAATTTAAAAGTAATAAAAAGGCATGGGGATGGGCATCAATGTGGAGATCTTGCTTTCAGTGCCAGCACCAACATCACCACCTTAACAATCACAATAAAGGGGATTCCACACACTATGTAGCAGAGATTGTGGTCTGCGCTTCCCCTGGGGACATCTAAAGAGGTTGATGTGTCCAAGGTGGCCTCCTAGACCCAGCCCCATGGAGGGAGACACAGCCCCTGACATCTGTAATTATTCTAGTAGCCGAAGGTGATTTCTGGGATTACTTACAGGGGTGCAACACCATGCCTGACTATCACAAAATATGTAGAATGATTCTTGGAAATTAGATCTTCCTCATCACTTCAATTCAAGGCAATTGGGTTATAAAGCATAGAACTGCAGTCAATGGGTATTTGAAGAATCAATGTAAGTCTAGAAATCCTGGACTCCTCTAAAAGAAGGAAAACAGCACATTGGAATTGGTGCTAGGAACAGGTATTTCTGGTTCTTCTCCTTCCAAGAAGAAATGAGGGCAGCCCTTTCTGAATGTCCACAAAGTTTGGTGGGGTCACGTAGCTCACTATGGCCAGTGAAACATCAGTGGAAGCTGAGCCTTCAGGGATCTGTGCAAAACTTAGCACACTGCTGCCTCCCTCCACGAGGCAGATCAAACCCAACTCTGCAGATTTTGTAATTTATAAACAAAGCTTTATTGCAACCCAGCCATGTCCATTCCTTTCCACATTATAGCCCCTTCCGAGGTACAAAGGCACAGTTGATAGCTGCAATGTTTGGCCAGCAAAGCCTAAAATATTTACCATCTGGATCTTTTGAGAGGAAAAAATGACCTCTTCTAGATGGAGGGACACATGTGAATCATGATGAGCATGCAGCATAAAATTAAGATTAGCCTTCACTGTCTAACACCACTGAAATTTTGAGATGGTTTTGCTGCTTCTGCAGGCATGAGCACATCCTGACAAGGGATAAAGAAGGATCTTTGGCAAAAATAGAAAAGGAGAATATATACCCAAAACACTTTGAGAGCCGACCAAATAGCTTAGCAGATTAAATCACCTGCAAGCAGGCACAGGGGCTGGGGCTTTGATCCCCAGGCCTGTCCTGGGGGCACACTGAGACAGCCATTGAGACTGGGCATGGTGGTGCTCACCTATAATCCCAGTTCTTGGGAGGCTGCAAACAGGTGGATCACTACCAGTCTGATCTAGTAGTGAGACCCTGAACACCCTGTAGACCCTACCCTAAAAAATACCGAAAAAAAGAAAAAGAAAAAAACACTTAGAAAGAAGTTCTCTAAACATTAGTGACAGAGGAGCCGGGCGTGGTGGCGCATGCCTGTAATCCCAGCACTCGGGAGGCTGAGGCAGGAGGATTGTTGTGAGTTCGAGACCAGCCTGAGCTACAAAGTGAGCTTAAAGCCAGCCTGAACTGCATAGTGAGACCCTGTCTCAAAAAGACAAAAAAAAAAAAAAAACATTAGTGACAGAGGGGGCGGGGAGACGGCTCAGTGGAATAAGTGCTTCCCTGTCAAGCGCAAGGGCCTGAGTTCAATCCCTGGTTCTGCAAAATAAATAAACAAACAAACATTAGTGATAGAAAATATGCAAATTCAATGTCATTGACATCATCATTTTACCAGGTGGGAGCAGACACGGTCTTCCCAGGTGGATGAGGGTATTTGCTGGGTTAGGCAGACGAAGACACGACACTTTCCCCTAAAACTTAAAGTGAATTAATTTCCATACCTCAGCAAAACCAACTTTAATCATATACCAGCTTGTTTTATGAAAAGGATAAAGATGCGCATTACAACAAATCCCAGGCACACTGTGATAAATTCCCAAACCTGGAGTGCCACAAAGCTTGGGAGGAGCACACTTCTCACTGCCTTCCTTCCCCACTTCTGAGCCTTGGAGCCCAGCCAGAGGCAGCTCCTGATTTGTGACCCTCAGCTGACCGCCAGCCCTCATAGAGACTTAAAATTGTCATCATTTTCTTTACCTCAACATTTGAAAGAAATGCTAAAGATTGATCCACCCCAGGTTCAGCTATTTCACAACTTCCCTCCACTGGTTAAGAAGGAAGTCATTGTAAATAAATGCAGCTTTCTGAAAACATGTTAGAAGATAGCAATCACCGCAACATCAAGAGGAGGGGCCAAAGAGGAAAAGTGCCGACTGGCTATCATGGGCTTGGGGAAATGTGTTCACCCCTGCGGAGCCAAAGCCCGGCTCTTCCCAGGTCCCTTGGATGGCACATTGCCAACACCTAGTAGCTAGTCCTGAACTTGAAGGCGGGGAGGTGCTCCCACACCTGCGGCTCTGTGTCCTGAGGTAGAACGCTAATGATGGTGAAGACATGGCTCCCAGTTGACCCAGAAAGCATTTAGAGATGGTACCGCTGCCCCCTGGGGGAGACAAATGATAGATACCCATGCAAGATCATCTCAGACAAATGAGTGACCTCAAACAAAAAGGCATCTGTAGACCTAGGAATCCACTCAACCAAAATCGGAGATGGCACAGAGAGTGTGGCCGGGAAGACATGCTCAGTCCCGGGGGCCAGTGTCTGGGCATTCTAGAAAGCAACCTCTTCCACTTGACGCTAGGAGTGGCGCTGCCAAGATTGCAGCATCTAAGTCTTGCTCCTAGTGGCAGCTTCTCTTATTGAGCCAGAGCCCTGGACTGGCCAAGGGTTCACTCTAGGCCCAAAGATTAAAGGGGTTAAAAGAAAAGAACTTCCAGCCCTGCCGGCTTGGGTGGGCTGAGATGGTAACTAAGACTGGGCGTGGTGGTGCACACCTGTAATCCCAGCACTTGCCAGGCTAAAAACAGGAGAATCACTACAAGTCTGATCTGCATAATGAGACCCTGCAGACCCTGTACTAAATACATCGTTAAAAAGTGAAAAGAAAAGGACTTTTATAATGTCATTAGTTCCAGCCTCCTCTGAAAACTTTGCTGAATCCTTCCCCCCTATTCCAAGTAAACAAGCATCGTGAGCTCCCAACCCCTGCAAAGCAGATTGCAGCAGTGGGAAGGGCTCAAGGTCAAGGCAGCTGCACAAGGCCAGGCCTATCGCTTCCGTCAGTCACCTGAGCTCAGTCAGAGCTCACAGATGGATTCTAACGAGTGCAATGAACATACTGGAAAGACAAAAGTTCAAAATAGCCTCACTCAATTAAAGGTGAGCCCCAAAGCCACCAGCAGGTGAAGGTTGGTAGAGAACCCCTACCGAAATTTAGATTAAGAGAGAAACAATAAAACTACCCAAGTATAAATAGCACATGAAGTGATGACTATGTGTGTGGCAGAGAAAGATCTGAAGATCTTAGTGAACAAACTCAATGAGTTAGGAACTTCACAGAAGGGCTGACCAATAATAGGAAGGGCAAAAATCATGAAATAATCTGTATAGATGCAGGCATTCCTTTACTCAGCTACCTTACTTAATGCCAGTGTGTAACCTGCATTCCTTTAGAACCTAAGAAATGGTTACACAGGCTACAGCCCAAGGGTTACATGGCCTCTCTCAGTGTGGTTCTTGAGTGATTTATACATTTTTAAATAGAAAATATGAGAACAGTTGCTCAAGAAATACTGGACATGGATTCCTGGTTTGCAGAACCTAATGACGTAATCACTACTTGGATCTCAGGAAAACATTTTCTAGCCCCTGATCTAAGAGTCCAACATTGAATAATAAATGGCCACTGCCCTCACAGATCTCACAGTTGGGTATTGACCTATGTTAGTCAGCTGTCTACCTCTGTGACTGAATACCTGAGAAAGTCAGCTTAAAGGAGAAAAGTTTTAGTTTAGGTCACGGTCCATGGTCAGCTGTTTTTTAAGTCTATGGCAAGGTAGAGGCCATGAGAGAAGGGAATAGCAGAAGAAATAGCTCACCATGTTCCAGTCAGGAAGGGGAGGGGAGGGGAAGGGAGGGGAGGGAAGAGGGAAGGACAGGGGAAGGAAGAGGGAGGAGAGAAGAAGAGAAGGAAGGGGAAGAATGGGAGGGAGAGGAGAGGGAGGGACAGGGGAAGGAAGAGGGAAGAGATAAGGAGTGAAAGAGAGAGGGAGAGGGACAAAAAGGGAGAAGGGGAGGGGGAAGGGGAGGGAAAGGGAGGAGAGAGGGGAAGGGAAGAAGAAGGAAGGGGAGGCAGAGAAAGAGAGGGGAGGGGAGGAAGAGGGCAAGGGAGAGTGGCTGGCCAGGGACAAGACATAACCCCACAATCACATCACAATCAACCACTCCCTTCAACCGGGTCTCATCTCTAAAGTGTCCATTACTATCCAATAGTGGCATCAAATTATGGATCCACAATGAACTAATCCCCTAATTTAAATAAAGTCCTCATGATTCAGGCACCATGCTGAAGCCCTACCTCTGAACATGTGAGCCCTTGGTGGGGGGAGTCTTAGATCCACACCGTAACAGAGACATAAAACCAGTGCCATTGTATTTTGTCCTCTCCCAGCACCACATTTTGGAAGCAAGATTGAAAATCTGATGAAAGCTCATGGGAAGTTATAAAGATTAATAAAACAATGAGAAGAAGAATTTATGAGAAAAGTTTCAAGGAATTTAGATTATTTATTCTCTGGGAAAAGAGTCTGTGAGGAGACTTAAGAATAGTCCTCAAATATTTGAAGGGATATTATTAATCAAAAGGCCTTCTGTTGTGGACATAAAGATTAATAGAACATAGGCTAAAATTCTTTTATTATAGAGATGGAAGAATTTCTCCTGGAAAGCTTTTAAATTTCTACAATGAATTACAAAACCCATTTTCATTAATCCTCTCAATCTAGTGGCATTTTCTCTCCTGTCTAGGGGCTTTCTTGCTACTGAGTGTTGTCCAAGCTCAAGGTGAAGAGTGAACTACAGGCTTGGGGCTGGGGGCTCCTCTTCAAGTCCTACTTTCTGAAGTTCCAGAGGTGGGGGGAAGGCGAGATAGCTCAGAGTTCTAAAGTGCCTGTTCAGGCAAGCTTAGGCAGAACGGGACCATGGTTCAATCCCCTGCACCACATGCCATGCCAGCCTCACCAAAAAACAGAAAGTGTTGGACTTTTCTTTTTTTATGTATTTACAATAGGGTCTCACTACACAGGTCAGACTCATAGTGATTCTCCTATTTTCCAGTCTCCCAAGCACTGGGATTATAGGCGTGATCCATCACGCCCAGTCTCAATCGCTGTCCAGCATGGCAGGCTGGGGATCAAACCCTAGCCCCTGTGTCTGCTTATGCAAGCACTTTAATCCACTGAGCTAGCTGACGGGCCCTCAGACTTTTCAAAAGAAGAAAATCTAGGGGCCAGGGAGATAGCTCAGTGGAATAAGCACTTCCCTGCAAGTGCAAGAGCCTGAGTTTAATCCCCAATTCCACCAAAAAAAATCTTTCTCCATCTCTGGACCTCAGTTTTGTCCCTCTTCCCAGAAGAAAAGTTAGCGCATTTGAGTCTGCAGCTTTGGTTGACCTTCCAGAGAGAGCAGTGTCTGGTGAGGCCTAGGCACTTGATCTAGGCGAGATGCTTCAAAGCTTAATTATAAGTATCTGGGTCCCCATGAAGCCACACTATACCCAAGTTTACAGGAGACTTGGATAGGATGGGGTTTGATGAGCTGCTTTGTTTATAAAATCAGAAGGACTGATTAAAGAAGCAAAGGCTTAAATGGTTCAAGTCCTGTGGCCGCTCACAGTCATCATTAACCAGCTCTCAAGTACATATGAGATCAAACATTAGTCTGCCTATAAATTTAAGCAAGCTGTTTTGAAGGGAATACAGAACGTAACTGCACTCCTACATAAGCAGTGCTCACTCTGGCATGAATACATGTATCTGTGAGATGTGTCACCCGCTCAGTGTTTTGTGTGCCCCCAGCAGGTCTTTGCAGCCATCCTCAGAGCCTCATCCAACTTCCCTCCAGAACAAGGAGCTCACATGGTGGGTCCTCACCAGAAGGGGTGGGCGTCTGGGTCTAAGTGCCCACTTGCATTCTGACATTCAATAAATGTCTGTTTAACAAGTGGTTCTGGGCTCAGGAGATAGCTTGGTGGTCTAAGTGCCTGCCTTACTATTACAAGGACCCAGGTTCAAACCCCAGTACTGCATGGCACACTGGCCCAAGAACCCTGGGCAAGCCACGCTAGCCACTGCAACCGGGAGTAGTGGTGTACACCTGTAATCCCATCCCTGAGGAGGCTGAGACAGGAGGGATCACTATGAGTGTGAGCTGTGAAGTGAGACTCTGTACTAAGAAAAAAAAAAAGAAAAGAAATGGGTGAGGGGAGATAGCTCAACAGCATAAGCACCTGCCTGGCAAGTACAAGATGCAGAGTTCAATCCATGGTACTGAAAGAAAAAAAAAAAAAAAAATTGTTCTGCTGCTAAGATAAATAAATAAATCTGTGACATTTTGGCCCAAAACCT